>KQ994741.1:5229-57957 GCA_001598015.1 Dorcoceras hygrometricum
TGATAGATAGTGACCTGGTGATCTATCGAACTACCCTCGTTCGGACTTTCCAAGTGGTTACCATTTGTCGAGTGGATAAGTCCGAGGTCTTGGTTGTACTGATTAGTCCTCACGACTCGAAACGTCATTGAGACTCTACATGATAGGCGTCTCACTTTGACCCGTTTGCCGACTCACTTGGGGTCATTAGGCGGCGGGATTGGGTGAGATCCCGATGCATGTAGGAGTCGATGCTTCGTTGTCGAGGATTCACCGCTCGCTTACATGCATGGATATCCTATGCTATCTGAGGGGATAATAGTGTATAAATCTCTGGCCAGAGTACTAGAAGTGTTTTAGGTAAATGGGTTTACCTAATTACACTCGCGATGTCACTATTCGATCTCCAAGATGTAAGCATAGTTATCGGATCTCCAGCGACTCTCGATTTACCAATGGTCGTTGATCTGATCGGGATATATGGATTGAAAGGACTGTACTGTACGCTAACCACGACCAACTGGTTCTTGCAGGTACTATCAGTGATACCTAGGGGATCATGGCGCGATGTTGCTAGGCGCTTTACCATGATTCGTTGGGCAAGTCCGAAATTGTGATTTCGGAGCCACAATGGTTGTGGGCCCACGGCTAGCTGTATCCCTGAACCATTGAGGGTCACACAAGTACTGGATTCAATATTCCCGCACGGAAACTGAGCTCAATGTGTTGAGCATAGGAGGAGGATATTTGGAAGTTCGACTTCCTAAAAGTCAACAGGGGTCAAATCGTGATTTCCCGCTGTTGAGGGGCAAAACGGTCATTTTGTACCGGGGTTCTGAAAAATGGTTTTTAAGATCATAATATTCAGTTTTGGAAACTGAGTCGATCGGTCCGATCTGATCGGCGATCGGAGTTGTAACGAAGTCACAGTGATGGATATCGTCATTTGGACTCGGGCCCGTTGGGCCGGTCCAAGTTCATTACTAGTCTTATTAAAGGAGACTTAGGGCTTCATTATGACATAACTCAATCTCATAACCTAACCCTAGACCTAAAGCTCTCGGCCGCCCCTCCTCTCTCAAAGCCGCCGCCGCCGACCACCACCATCGCCGCCGCCGCCGCCGCCCCTCGTCGGAATTTGTTCCGGCCAACTTTTCGAGGAGTTTCCGTCCGTGCTGATCTCGTCAGGCCTTCTAGTGCAGGCTGACGAAGGAACCTTGCTTCCGGTCGTGGACCTGATTAGACGTAATCTACCGCCGCCTACCGTGAAGTGCCGGTTTCCTCGTGAAACTGATCGGAGCCAGGCGCCAAGACGCCAACAAGGTAACAATCAAAGAACCCCCTATGAATGGTTTGTTGAATTATTTTATTGTATTGAACGTTTCCCGACGCTAATTTTAAACTTCCGCTGCGCCGCCGGGAGACGGGATCCAGATCCGCCATCGTTCCCCAACAATTGCATCATTGCTGATTTTATCTGCTGACTTGCTCGGTGAGCACTGTTCTGAAGTTTTTGCAGCTAGAGCCTTTGTGCGTTGTGAGGTTGATGGCTCAGCCTCTGATCTGGTCTCCAGCTCGAACTCATAAGCTTTCAGATTTGTGAACAGATCGTGGAGTTCCAGCTTGTTCAGATCTTTTGATTCTCTCATCGCCATCGTCTTTACATCCTATTCCCTTGGCAGAGCTCTCATCACCTTAATAGCCAGTTCTCTGTTTGTGTACTCCTTGCAAAGGCTCGTCAACTCGATCACGATAGAGCTGAATTTCTCTTCGAACTCTGTCATCGTCCTCTCTGATAGGATCAATGGAATCGAAAATAGAGTTTAAAATAAGCCTAAGAGTTCAGAAGGGGGGGGGGTTGAATGAACTCCTTTGATTTTTATTTTTCGAAACCTTTAAAATCGATTTTACAAGCCTTTACTCAACTCAGATCTGAGGCTCTCAGTCCAAATCTGTTTTCTCGATTAACAAATAATGCGCGGAAAGAAACCAATTAAACAGTGAACAGTTAAGTAAATAAAGATGCAGTAAATAAATAGATAGAGTTCAGAGTTTTTTTGTGGAAGTTTGGATCTCAAATCCTACGTCTCCCCTTATTTATTTTCAGGAAGGTTCCACTAGAAGATTTGGTGGATACAGCTTCTGTAAACACCCAATCACTAGAGCCTCGCTCAAAGTGAACTCCTAGCAACTTCTATCATGCAGATTTCACTGCTATTTACAATCAACGTATTTTTAGAACTGCTTCAAGAGCACGTTTTTTACAGACTCTGTTTGAATATTACAATGGATACAACACTGACAGAGTTTGTATATATTCTGGTTCTTTGAACAACATGAACAGTTTACTAAAGTAAACCAGAAGGTATCTCGAGGATTATTTCTGTTTAAGAGCTGAACGGATGTTCTTCGAGATATTGAAAACTAGGATATCTGATAGAAATAGAATTTTTTAGGAGCGTCGTAAATATCCCAGAGTGTAAATCGACCGAGAGCTTTTCTGTTTGAAATCTCCAGCTATTTATACATCTCCATCTTCAACGGTCATTTAATGAGCCAGTAGACACAAACTGATTTTGAATATCTTCATCGTACTGTGCATTAATTACGCCATTAATGCTGACTTGAGGTTTGTCTATCGTTGTCAGAGCTGAGTTGACCTTTTTACCAAAGTAGGTAAACATCGTTGTACCAACTCTGTGTTCTGCACAAATATACTTTAAGTAGATCTGACCTTGTATATCTTTCATCCAATTTGTCTAACAGGCTTTATATGATAAAATCTCGATCGTTGATTCCTTTGGAACATATAGCTGTCAAATCTGAATCTGAAATACGAAATCTGTTTCGGCTTTGAGCTCAGATCTGATTCAGACTGACTTGAATGAATAAGCTTCACGATCTTTCTCTTGACATCTTTTCGCCCTTTAACTTCTATCTGTATCACTGTTAGATCTGAAATCTCTCTCTCCTTTACGAATCTTCCCTCTTTACTTCTCTTTAACCGTAACTTAGTCAAATCTGAATCCCTCTCTGTTCTGTACATTAGAAACCTCTGTTCTGATCTGATCTGTAGAATAAACCTCTGAAATACTCTGAGTAGATTCTGTCCAAATATGAGTCTCTGTTACTGATTGAATCTGTTACCGTAGCCTCTGAACAAAATCTGATACCCCTCTGATCTGATCTGATGCAAAAGCCTCTGAACGAAACCCTCGGATCTGAAATACTCTAAACGACACTGATATAATCGGATCTGAGTTGCTCTCATCTGATCTGATATGCTCGGATCTGAATATCTCTCTTCCCTTGATATACTCTCTTCCCAAATCTCTCGGATCTGAATATACTTTCTTCCCTTTATACAAACGGATCTGATATGCTCTTCCCGTTTAATACGATTGCTTAAGTTCCAGATCTGAGTCTTAAGGTCAGTTCTTTATCTTGTTTTCGTCGAAAACTTATGAATTTTATCTTAACACTCTCCTTCTCTCATCTTGATAGACTCATACTTCTGCTGGGCAACAGTCAGCATGTTCTCTTTCGTTTCATCATTGCCTTCACAGAGCTGAGTTAGATTCTCCTAGATCTCTTTAGCAGTAGCGTAGGTCTTTATCTTACTGAACATGTTTTTGTTCAACGTCTTGTATAGTATGTCCTTTGCTACATTGTCCAGATTGTTTTTATACTTATCCTCTGGTGTGTACTCCAGTCTGGTTTTCTCTATCCACTATGGAGCACCAACAGTAATTGCTATCGCTGTGTTAGCCTTCATAATCTTCATGGGTCCATCTGTTATGACAAACCACATGTCATCATCCTGAGTGGCTAGATGGGCTTGCATCCTGATCTTTCAATCATCGTACTCCTCCTTAGGAAACATAGGATTTTATTGTGTGAAGTAGACATTTTGAATATAAGCACAAAAGATCAAACTGTTCAATAACTGAGATGACAAGGCTCTGATACCAATTGACAGGATCAATAGGATCGTAAATAACAATAAAATAATCCCAGGAGTTCAGAAGGGGGGGGGAAGGCTGATTGAACTCCTTCGATTTTTATTTTTCGAAACCTTTGAAAACGATTTTACAAGCCTGTGCTTAACTCAAATATGAGTGACCAGATTTGAGGCTCTCAGTCCAAATCTGTTTTCTCGGTTAACAAATAATGTGCAGAAATAAATCGATTAAACAGTTAACAGTAGATAAAGTAACGATGCAGTAAGTAAATAGATAGGGTCAAGAATTTGTTTCTGGAAGTTCGGATCTTAAATCCTACGTCTCCCCTTATTCATTTTCAGGAAGGTTCCACTAGAAGGCTTTGATGAATACAGCTTCCATAAACACCCACTCACTAGAGCCTCGCTCAAAGTGAACTCTTAGCACCAAATACAACGCAGATTCCACTGCTGTTTACAACAAACTTATTTTAGAACTGCTTCACGTAGAAAATTCTTTACAGACTCTGTGTTTGAACATTACAACTAATACAACACACACAGAGTTGTAACACTTATGGTTTCTTGAATTGATAAGAGTATTTGGGTAATGTGAACCAGAAGGAATCTCGAAATTTATTTTCTGATAAGCTTCAAAGTTTGTTCTTTGAGATAGTGAGAGCTGGGATAACATAAGATTGAAAGTTGAAGTAATTTATCCCGAGAGATAGCGAAGTCGTGTGTAAATTTTCGGAGAGCGTAAATTGACAGAGAGCTTTTCTGCTTGAACTCCTTTAGCTACATATAGTCCTCCATCTTCAACAGTTATTTAATGAGCCAGTAGACACAAACCATTTTGAATATCTTCATCGTAATGTGCATTAATTGTGCCATTAATGTTGAGTTGAGGTTTGTCTGCGGTTGTCAGAGCCGAGTATTTTATACCAAAGTAGGTAAACATCGTTGTACCAACTCTACGTTCTGCACAAAAATACTCCAAATAGCTCTGAACTTAAATCTCTTTAGTCAAAATTTTCTAACAGACTTTATATGATGAAATCTCGGTCGTTGATTCCTCTGGTCCAAATAGCTGACAAATCTGAATCTGAAATCTGAAATCTATTCGGTTCTGATCTCAAATCTGCTCTCATATATATAAGACTCAATATCTTTCTCTTTACGTATCTTCCCTTTTTCTTTTCTTTAACTGTATCTCTGTCAGATCTGAAATCCCTCTCTTGTACTTTAGAAACCTCTGATCTGAAATCTGATATATAACCTCTTAAAATATTTTGTTCAAATTTGAGATTCTGAACCAAACGGTTTCTGATCACATCTGATAGATTCTGAACGAAACTGATATACTTCGATCTGAGTTGCTCTCATCTTATCTGTTCGGATATGCTATAAACGCGTAAATCTTTAAGGTCCAGATCTGAGTCTCTGTTACTGATTGGATCTGATAACGAAGCCTCTGTACAAATCTCTCAGATCTGAATATACTCTCTTACCATTTTATACGATTACTTATGGTCCAGATCTGAGTCTTAATTCAGTTCTTTATCTTATTTTTGTTATCACCAAAACTTATGAATTTATCTTAACATATGGACACACCTAGGAGATCTGAAAGGGTTCCTATGGATTCTGTGAGATATGGTTTCCTCCTTGAAGATGATCAAAGTGATCAAACTGTTGGATGTGATCCAAGAATCTTCAGGGAGGCGATTTCCGATGCTGATTCTAATTTGTGGCTAGAAACAATGCAATCTGAGATTGACTCAATGCATTCAAACCAAGTTTCGACTCTTGTAAATCCTCCCGAAGGAATAGTTCCTATTGGATGCAAATGGATATACAAGATAAAACTTGGGCCTGATGGTAAGGTACTGACCTGACGCAACTGGTCACAAAAGGTTACACTCAAAGGCAAGGTGTTGATTATGATGAAACCTTTTCACCAGTTGCAATGTTCAAGTCAATTAGAATCCTGGTAGCCATAGCCTCATGGTACGACTATGAGTTATGGCAAATGGATGTGAAAATTGTGTTCCTTAATGGAAACATTAAGGAAGAGATCTATATGATGCAGTCTGAGGGTTTCACATCTATAGAAAGTGAGCATAAAGTATGAAAACTTCAGAGTCGATCTACAGTCTCAAGTAAGCATCGAGAAGTTGGAAAAGATTTGATGAAACAATTAAAGAATTTGATTTCATCAAGAATCTCTAGGAGCCATGTGGGTATAAGAAGGTAGCTAAAAATGCTGTGACATTCCTTGTGCTTTACGTTGATGACATTCTACTCATTGGGAATGATGTAGGAATGCTGCAGTCAACTAAAGTATGGTTGTCTAGTAGATTCTCGATGAAGGACATGGGTGAAGCATCCTATATTCTGGGAATACAGATCTATAGAGATAGATCGAAAAGGATGCTCGGACTCACCCAAGCGACCTACATAGATACCATACTTGAGCGGTTCTCTATGGAAGAGTCCAAGAGAGGACACCTACCTATGTGCCACGGGGTCACTCTATCTAAGTCTATGTGTCCGAAGACTGATGAGGAGATAGAGAGTATGACACGTCTGCCATATGCCTCGGCAAATGGTAGTATTATGTATGGTATGATCTCGACTAGATCGGATGTCGCATATGCTTTGAGTGTCACGGGCCGCTACCAAGCCACCCTTGGACAAATGCATTTGAAGACTGTGAAAGATATTCTTAAGTACTTACGAAGGACTAACAATATGTTCATGGTCTATGAGGGTGGTGAACTGAAATTGGAAGGCTACACTGATTTCAGCTTCCAATGCGATGTGGATGACTCCAAGTCAACCTCTGGTTGTATTCATGCTCAATGGTGGTGCTGTCTCTTGGAAGATTTCCAAGCAAGACAGCATCGTGGATTCAACCACTGAGGCTGAGTACATTGCAGCATCAACTGCTGCTAAAGAGGAGATTTGGATGAGGAATTCCGTCCAAGAGTTGGGCGTAATTTCTGAAGGAGTTTGTCCAGTCCCGGTGTACTGTGACAACATGGGTGCCGTTGCGCAAGCAAAGGAACCTAGGTCTCACCAAAGATCCAAACACATACTGAGAAAATACCACATAATTCGGGATATTGTGGCTAGAGGTGGCATAGCAGTTGAGAGAGTCGCCTTGGCAGACAAAATTGCTGATCCACTTACGAAGCCCTTGCCAGGAACATTTTTTGAAAAACATCACGAAGCAATGGGACTACGTCTGATGAGTAGTTGGCTTTAGGGCAAGTGGGAGATTGTTAGAGTAGGTGCCCAACTATACAACTTGTGACGTGTGGGTTCTTGTTGACTCTATGTAAAATGATCTTTATTTATGAAATTTACATTCTTTTATGGCATTCTTTATCTTCATTATTATGATTACAATTGTTGGATAAAAACCTTGAATGCACTATAGTGTATGTTAAATGTGATAGTGGATTTGATGGCTATCATTAAACACATCTAATACACTGTGTATTCTAAACTTGTTCCTAGTCGATTAGACCGTCCAAAAGAGGATAAGGGCCGCTCGAGCTTGATACTAACATCTGCGATGCGAAGTACCATGTTTCATTGGTAGGGAATATAGTCATGTTCTGAGCATGCAGATGGATAGTGATCTGGTGATCTATCGAACGACCCTCACTCGGACTTTCCAAGTGGTTATCATTTGTCGAGTGGATTAAGTCCGAGGTCTTAGTTGTATAGATTAGTCCTTATTACCGAAACGTCATTGAGACTCTACATGATATGTGCCTCACTTTGACCTATTTATCGACTCAGTTGGGGTCATCAGGTGGTGGGATTGGGTGAGGTCCCGATGCATGTAGGAGTCGATGCTTCGTTGTCGAGGATTCATCGCTCGCTCTTGTGCGTGGATATCCTATGCTATCTGAGGAGTTAATAGTGTGACAAATCTCTGGCCATAGTACTAGATGTGTTTTAGGTAAATGTGTTTACCTAGTAACACATGCGATGTCACTATTTGATCTCTAAGATGTGCATGATTATTGGATCTCTAGCGACTCTCGATTTACTAGTGGTCGTTGATCTGATCGGGATATTTTGAAAGGACCGTACTATACACTAACCATGACCGACTGGTTCTTGCAAACACTAAGTGATACATAGGGGATCATGGGACGATGTTGCTAGACGCTTTACCATGATCCGATGGGCAAGTCTGAAAATGTGTTTCGGAGTCATAAATGTCGTGAGCCCAAGGCTAGTTGTATCCCTGAACCATTGAGTGTCACACAAGTACTGGTTTCTCAATTCCCGTTCGGAAATTAAGCTCAAGTTGTTGAGTATAGTAGGAGGAAGGATGGAAGTGTGACTTCATTAAATTAACTGGGGTGGAAATGTGATTTCCTTAAGCTTGGACTAGTATGACTATCCTTAAAGCCGATACAGGCCTAACTGCTATTTTGGATTAGGTGGTCAGAAAAATTGTTTTCACATAATAATGTTCAGTTTTGTAAACTGTGTAGATCGGTCCGGTCTGACCGTCGATCGAGATTATGATTAAGCCACAACGATGGACTTGAAACCAATGTTCGTTGGGCCTGGGCAAGACCCAAGCCCATGGAAAAATCTATAAGTAGGGGTCCTGGGATATTCATTTTACTCGCACCAAAAAGTTGTATTGACAACTAATACTCTGGGTTGAGAATTCTCTTCTTACTCTAGTTATATTTTTCTCTTCCTCCTCCCTTCCCCTCGCCACCGTTGCGCCGCTGCCGTCGGTCTCGGCGAAGATATTCCGTTTGTGAAACTTTCGTTGGTTTTCTAGTGCAAACCAACGAAGGAATTGAGATTCCGGTCGTGGATCGGATTAGGAGGCCGTAGCTGTTCAACCGTTGAAGTGCCAATTCCCTCGTGAAACTAGTCGGAGCCAGGCGTCTAAACGCCAGCAAGGTAATCTTCTAAACATCATATGAATGTTTAGATTATTGTTTAGGTGTATTGACCGTTCCCGATCTCAAAAATTTTAAACTTCCTTTGCGGTCCGGGAGCGCGATCCGGATCCGCCGCTGCGCCAGCACTCTTACCTCGGGTTGACATGCCCAATGGTCTTCTTACATCAGGTACCGAGGTGTATGAATTCTTAGGGTATTAGAATTTTTAAATAATACTTTATGTTTTCGTGCTCATAAAAATGTTAATAGATTTATATCGAAAATATGTGTTAAAGAACAGATATTATTGTAGAATGAAAAGAAAATCGAAAAACATGAGAAACAAAAATGAGTGGGGGCTCGGCGCTGAAAAAATAGGGTAAAACCTGAACTCGAGAATAGATGAAGTATATATAATATAAGATATTGAAAATATCCGGAAATATTGTTAAAACGTCTTATTAACTTTAAATAGCTTATTCTCTTACCATAATATTTATAATATCTTTTAAAAATTATTGACCAATACTCGTAGATATCCAATACATCTATAAATATCTTTTGAATATGTTTGAAACAACTTACACAGCTGAATCAAAACACTTTCAAAGGAGCAAAAATGTCATTTAATACTATCGATTTGTTTAGGTTATATGTTCTTTAGTAATAAAACAGTCTCGACTATGTTTGCCTTTGATCGGTGAAAATTCTTAGGGAAAATAGTATATGTTTTTGCTAACTAAATTGTCTGTTTTTTTGGATTTTAATCCATTGGTGTGCTAACTCTCAATTTTCCTATTTTGATTCAAATGTTGATGCAAAACCAGGAAATATTGATGCAACACAAAAAAGAATGCTGACATGGATTTGAAAATACCGATTTATCAAAATGTTACATCAACGATTGGAACAAATAAGCTAAAATTAAATAGTTAATGTATCATGATGGGTTCAACATATATGAGTAAAAGTGATACTGATATGATGATCTTGTGGAAAGCTCTCATGCATCAGATTACCGACGTTACGATGTTTCATATGTGTTGGATCTGGAAAAGGGTGAATCATAATTTTGATGATATAAACTTGTTTCTGTATTTGATTTATATGAGTATGCAGTAGCCAAATCGAAGAACAGAGATGTCAAGCGGTGAAAAAGAAATTCACCGGATAACGATGTGCAAAGGATTCCTCCCTCCCGAGGAAAGATGAGTAAAAATATAAAAGTACCAGATGAATATATGCATATCAATCTACCGCGTGAAGTATAGGATGAATAAGATCAAGCAGACAAACATAACATAGAGCTTCTGGACAAAAAGAAGTTTTTTGGTTAAAACAAGTTATTCAGATAGAATAGAGACTTCGGATGAAAACAAGTTCTTTTGAATAAAAGAACTTTCCAGGAAAAAAGAAGTTTATTTGATAAAGTCACACGCTCAATGAATTCTATGCTCATTGTTAGGATCGAAAATACGGCTTGGGAGTTCAGGGGGATGAATGACCTCCTTTGCAAATTTTTTACAAAAACTGCTTTAAATAGATTTTATAGCTCTTCGCTAACCTCTAAGCTGAGTTACCAGTTTGGAGGATCTCAATGATAAACTGTTGTCTCGTGTAACAAAATATTTGTGCGGAAATAACACAATTCAATAGTAAACAGATAAAATGCATAAATGTAAAAGATAAGAGGCAAGAGTTTGTTTATGGAAGTTCGGAGCTTAAACTCCTACGTCTCCCCTTCTTTCTCAACAGGAAGGATTTCCACACGAATATTTAATTTATACAACTCCTTGTACAAATCCGATCCGACAACCAGCAGCTGCAAGAACTCCTAGCAATCTCACAATAGACACAGACAGCAATTTGTTATAAAATACAATACACAGCTCTAAGCTGGTTTGGCTATTTGTTGAGTTAAGCGTGCAAAGGTGAGAACAGTACTGGGATGGGTGACCTCCTGGGAAGTTCTCGTACGTCAAGATGCTGATGTTGCGCCGCTTGATCTGGTTGGCCATGTGGGCTGTAAAAGTGTGATGCAAGATCTTAACGGGTAATACTATCTCTGCTCGGGATAGGGCCGACGGTAGGGGAAGGGTAAGACTGATCTCTAAGGGAATTAAGACATCACCAACAGTTAGATACGCACCTCCCCTGACTCATGGGCCTAACAGCCCAACCCTAACGCACATAATAGGTGCACTCTGCGCTGCCACATTATAAGGAAATAAAGTTACACCTTGGCTAACAGCTATAACTTTTGGCCTAGTGGTAAGCGCTTGATCCTAACAATTGGTATCAGAGCGAGGTCAGGGGTTCGAGTCTCCCAAGAAGCATTATCTATACTTCTTGGGGGGGGGATGTTGAGTTAATGACGTTTCGAGTCGTGAGGACTAATCAGTACAACCAAGACCTCGGACTTATCCACTCGACAAATGGTAACAACTTGGAAAGTTCGAACGAGGGTAGTTCGATAGATCACCAGGTCACTATCTATCTGCATGCTCAGAACATCACAATGTTCCCTACCAATGAAACACGGTACTTCGCATCGCAGATACTAGTCTCAAGCTCGGGCAGCCTTATCCTCATTTTGACGACCCAATCGACTAGGAACGAGTTCAGAATACACAGTGACTATTATATGTGTTTCATGATAGCCGTCATACCCACTATCACATCTAACATACACTATGGTGCATTCTAGGTCTTTATCCAACACAATTGTTAAAATTATAATCATAATGAAAATAAAGAACGCCATAAACAAATGCGAATGTCATATATAAAGATCGTTTCATACAAGAGTCTATAAAACCCACACGCCACAAGTTGGCTAGTTGGGCATCTACTCTAACACTTTCAGCTTACAGTAAAAGTATGCCTATACTGCCTGCCTTAGTTATTTCCAGAGTTGCTTGCTAGGCCTCTAGGCTCACTAGTTTTCCTAAGTGCAGGTGATCAGGTCTAGAAGTTGATTCACACAAAATCTATTACCATTTGACTAACGGCTTTCGTGATATGTGCAGTACACTTGATTGAGGAAACAGGGAGATGTCCAAATTGGAAAAGTGTGGGGACGCCCAAGCTGGTCGAGTTGAAGATATCTTTGCTGTTACAGTAAGGGGACGCCGAGCTGGAACAACACTGTCTTTACCAGGTCATAGAAGACTTCAAGCTGGTTTACCAGCTTGGTAAAGGAGAAGAGCAGTTCAAGCGCAGAATCAAGCAGAGTTCAAGTGCAGTGAATGAAGCGCAGAATTGCTCAAGTGCAGTGCACAAGGGCATTGATTGAGTGCGAATCTGAGTAAAAGCGCAGTGATCGAGTGCAGATCAGATCACTGGCGCTGTACGAAGAACTCAGTTGAGCAACCAGCTAAAGGAATAGCTGGGAGGTCAACTGAGACATGCGAGCTGTTCAAGTAAGAGGCTGTACAAGCTTGAAGAGACCCCTGAGGACCAGGAAAAATCTGCATGATGGGGTGCTCGATCAGTCTCCATAAATCCAAGCTAGTTTACCCAAGGAAACCAGCTTGGAGAACAGTTCAAATGAAAATCCTGCTCAGATATAGGGAGCATGTTAAAAACCAGCTGGTTAAGGACAAACCAGCTGGACAAGAGCTAATAAAAACAAAAGGAACTCTATCTAGCAAAGTCATGAACAATCATAAAATGTGCTAGATAGAGGAACTCTAAGCTCTGAAGACGATGAAGATCAGCTTGAGAGCGGTTGCAAACGAGAGGAGAAGAAGATCATGAACATCTTGAAGAAGCAACCAGCTCGAACAAGACCAGCTCTGTACAGACAAGAACGATGAACAAGCTGGCAAGCTGGTTAAGGTCAAACCTGCTTAGATAGCATGACAGATGTTATCAAATCTATGAGCAAGGATATTTGAATACATTGCTAAACGACAAATGCTGTTCAGTATTCAAATCGACTTGCTTGTAATGTCTTCTCAAAGTATAGTGTTCACGTGACTATAGTGAAGAAAAGACTGCAAGCATTTATGGATAAAGGACGCAAAGTACAACAGTATCAGAATCAACGTCTACATGTGTCCAACGGATATAACTCGGCATCAGGCTATAAATAATAAGAGCAGAGCCGATAGAAGGCAAGGAGAGAGTAAGGCACACAAAAAGAAAAGAAGAGCGCAAGAAGAGCGAAGTGTTGTGAGACCCAAATATAAACACATAAGAACGCACAAAACAAGCTCTGGGAAGATATTGGTGAAACCATCTCGGATAGGAGCACTTCCCAATGTGTGAGATTTTATATTTGAGAGATAATGCTTACACTATAAATCTGACAAACGATTCACTCATATATTCGAGAGTTGAACGAAACAGAAAAATGAGTGAATCAATTTGAAACTCTCCATTGTAGTCTTTGGACAGAGACGTTAAACAAGTCTAGTTGTCTTTCGCACTGAGACGTTAAAGAAGTGTGTGCAGCCTTTCTCACTGAGGCAATAAAGAAGTGTTGTCTGACACACAGCTTACGAGCTTAGTGTGCAGTGGTGTTGCTAGGAGTTCTTGTGGCTGCGGGTCGTAGGAGTGGGTTGTACCGAAGGATCGCTGCAATCAAAGCCTTCTAGTGGAATCCTTCCCGATTGTGGAAGAAGGGGAGACGTAGGAGAGTTTGCTCCGAACTTCCATAAACAAACCTCAGCGTATTTCCTTTAGTGCTTTCCGCATTCATACATACGCATTGCATGTTTGTTTATTTACTCTTAAAACTGTTTAAAAGCTTTCGAATATAAGAGTTCAGGTTGAGTTATTTCCATATGATTTAACTTCATTACTCAATCTGTATCTCGGTGCACTTTAATTCAATAACACTAAGCTATTACAGCTTAGAATGTATATAACCAGATCGCACGTTCTTTCATTGAGCTGGTTGAAGTCACAAGTGAGAATCAGCCTTATACACTGCACTGGTTTAGCGCTGAGCTGGTTCTATATTTATGCGATCCGGTTGTAGTTGTGTGCTGGTTTTTCCACTCCAATATATTTAATGCACGTAACAGAAGGGGTTGGTGCTTGGGATGTGTGAGAGCCTACGTGAGTTGTGGGAGAGCTAATAAACAACCCTCCATTTTGGGACCAACAATTGATATCAGAGCAGGTTGTTCTTGAATGGTGCATTTTCTTCGAAATTTTCTTTTTAAAAACGGATATTAAAACTCTGTCTGCTCTGATAATCGTTCGAAAGCCTGTCTATGCTACAAAATTTTAAGATTTTCAAAACTCATTTCATATGGATAGGGGGAGGAATGTCTATTGAATTACAGAGCAATTTCTCGAAAGGAAAGAGCGGCAACATCTCTTCTGACGAGCTGACAGATTGTGCGAGGTCTGTGGACAGCAAGATCGTCTATTGAATTACAGAGCAATTTCTCGAAAGGAAAGAGCGGCAACATCTCTTCTGACGAGCTGACAGATTGTGCGAGGTCTGTGGACAGCAAGATCTCTAGGACTGAGCAAGGCTAGGTGTCACGCCCCGAGACCGAAACTCATGACATCGGCAATATTAAACAATTATGAAAATTGTAAAACATTAAGCCATCATAGCATAGCTCAAACCAGTCTATTATTAATCGAAATATAATCATTTTTACATCTGAAACTAAAATTTAAATAACGGAATGCGGAAGCAAAAATACATAATTAAACAGAAATCTGAATCTTCACCAGCCCCAGAATTGTTCTTGCTCTTCTTCTTCTACCTGCTCTTCATTCTTATCTGGGTGGAGAAGTAAGGGGTGAGTGTTTGGGGAAACACTCAGCAAGTGGGAGATACCATTCGAGCAAACAACAAATATATATACATATTTAATAAAATTCGGAACAGAGCATAACAGAGCATAACGGAGCATAACAGAGTATAACAGAGCATGACAGAACATGACAGAACGTGACAGAGCGTGACAGAACGGCACTGATAATAACTTCGTGTCTATGGTTTACTGATCAGTTCCTAATTTTTATTCCTCTAAGGGGTCGAGGCCATGTGGTTACACCAAGTAACCCAGAGTGCGGAATATTCCGTAGACCCATATAACGACAGAGATATCAGTGCACAACAGAACTTGAACGAACAGAGATCTGACTTGAAACAAGTGCTCGAATAGTAGTTCAAAACCGAAACTTTGAAGTAAAGAAAATATATATGTATATCAAACGAATGTATTACTTAGCAAAAGCCCACTTACCCTTTAAATTCTTCGGCCGAAAATCTGGTAGTACAGAAATCTGGAAATTGGCGTACGACTTCTGCTAAACTTCGCACAATTGCTCGCAGGATTTCAATGAGAAATCTGATAGCAAAAGATTCTGAACAGGTCGCAATTTACGTAGGACTTTGGCTAAGGGATTTGGCGAAACTGCTGCAGAACTTTGGCGTGAGTTTGCTGCTGTTCTAACTGAGGGATTTCGAATGGTGTGAGCAACTCTGTGGCCATCCTATGGTATTTATAGGCGTAGAGGTGAGAAAGTCGAGCATCCGCCATTAAAGCTCTTAATTCCCTGACATTACGTCGACTGTTACACGCGCATGATTTCCGAGTTTTAATTGGCCATTAATTCCCTTAATTCTATGGTTACTGCGTGAAATCTGCCTTGTACGCGTGAGAGATCTCTTCGACTTTTCCCGATGAAGCTTTCTGTACAACAATCTTGCTTCACGTCGAGGGATTCTAACTTTTTCGTGGAGAAGATGAAGTCTGCGTCGCTGCTGAATTTCGCGTTGCTGCTGAATTTCGCGTTGCTGCTGAATTTTGCGTCGCTGCTGGATTTTGCGTTGCTGCTGAATTCTTTGTTGGTCAAAGCTGGTTTCTTTCAAGCTCAACGACTGATCCTTAGCGTTAAGTCAAAACGTTGTCGTGTCAACTTATTCAAGCGACACCGTTTTGATATCATTGAAAAGTACCTGCTGGTTATCTTTAAGTAATGTACCTGCTGGAATCTTGCAACAGCTGATTCGAGATACCTGTAGCTATCTGTTGGTTTTAAATCGTCGCACAAGCCATCTGCTGAATCTTTAGCGTGAAGGCGAAACGCTGTCGTATCGACTTATTCAAACGACATCGTTTTGCTATCGCTAACTTCCAGTACCAACTGCTGGTTTGCGCTGTAGCTTCCTGCTGATTGCTGGCGTTACTGCTGACGTCATCATTGTTTAGCTCTCTGCTGATTGCTGACGTTACTGCTGACGTCATCATTGTTTAGCTCTCCAGCTGGTCTTCTCGCACCAGCTGATCTTTCTTCGTCTGCTGATCACGAATGGCCAACTGCTGAATTAGCGACCCAACTGCTGAATTTCGACCAGCAGGTAATCTTCGATCAGCAGCTAAATTTCGACCAGCAGCTGAATTTGCGTAGTCACTACACAAAACGATGACGTATCATCCTTCCCGCTTAACTAATTCGACGCGCAACTGCTGGTTCCACGAAACGACGGCATTTCATTCTCGCGCCATCAACTGCTGATCAGCTTTCACCAACAGGCGCTACTGCTGAATTTCGACCAGCAGCAATTTTTTTTTTTGAAGCTGAATTTTCGGGTTTTCACACTAGGCCTTAGGAAAAATGGAAGAGATAAATTAAATCTTCTATTGCTCCTCTAATCTATATAAATGAGAAATTTTGAGTAGCATTGATTTTGTCTTCAAAATCTCATGCATATATTTCTCGCAAAATTTCATCCCTCCTAAAATTCTTTCGCTTTCGAAATAAAATAACCCCACAATCTGTTTAGGGGGAGTTTGTTTTAAATAATTAAGGGGTAGACTTGATTTCGAAACCCTTTTTGATTCCCACAAAAAGGAGGAGAAATATTTTTGAACATAAACATACTACATATGTTTATTCAGAATTTGTGTAAACAAAAAAGGTGGAGATTGTTGGATCTGTTTCTACAGATCAGAATCAAAGTTTTGATTCACACAAAATCTGTTACTATTTGACTAACGGCTTTCGTGATATGTGCAGTGCACTTTATTGAGAAAACAGGGAGATATCCAAACTGGAACAGTAAGGGGATGTCCAAGCTGGTCGAGTTGAAAATATCTTTTCTGGAACAGTGAGGGGACGCCTGAACTAGAACAACACTGTTTTTACCAAGTCATAGAAGACTTCAACCTGGTTACTAGCTTGGTAAAGGAGAAGAGCAGTTCAAGCGTAGAATCAAGCAGAGTTCAAGTGCAGTGAATGAAGTGCATAATTGCTCAAGTGCAGATCAAGTGCAGTGCACAAGGGCAGTGATTGAGTGTGAAGCCGAGTACAAGCGCAGTGATCAAGTGCTGATCAGATCACTGGCGGTGTACGAAGAACTCAGTTGAGAAACCAGCTAAAGGACCAGCTGGGAGGTCAACTGAGACATGCGAGCTGTTCAAGTAAGAGGCTGTACAAGCTTGAAGATACCCCTAAGGACGAGGAAGAATCTGCATGCTGGGGTGCTCGAACAGTCTCCATAAAGCCAAGCTAGTTTACCAAAGTAAACCAGCTTGGACAACAACTCAAATAAAGAGCCTGCTCGGATATAGGGAGCAGGTTAAAAACCAGCTGGTTAAGGACAAACCAGCTGGACAAGAGCTGATAAAAAACAAAAGGACTCTATCTAGGAAAGTCATGAACAATCATAAAATGTGCTAGATAGAGGAACTCTATGCTCTGAAGATGATGAAGATCAGCTCGAGAGCGGTTGCAAACAAGAGGAGAAGAAGAGATCTTTGAACAGCTTGAAGAAGCAACCAGCTCGAACAAGACCAGATCTATGCAGACAAGAACGATGAACAAGCTGGCAAGCTGGTTAAGGTCAAACTAGTCAAATAGCATGACAATGTAGAGTAGATGCCCAACTAGCCAACTTGTGGCGTGTGGGTTTTATAGACTCTTGTACAAACAGTCTTTATACATGATATTCGCATTTACTTATATGGCGTTCTTTACTTTCATTATGTGTGTAATGATTTACAATTGCGTTGAGTAAAGACCTAGAATGCACTAAAACGTATGTTAGATGTGATAGTGGGTATGACGGCTATCATGAAACACATCTAATAGTCACTGTGTATTCTGAACATGTTCCTAGTCGATTGGGCCGTCAAAATGAGGATAAGGCCGCCCGAGTTCGAGACTAGTATCTGCGATGCGAAGTACCATGTTTCATTGGTAGGGAACATTGTGATGTTCTGAGCATGCAGATAGATAGTGACCTGGTGATCTATCGAACTATCCTCCTTTCGGACTTTCCAAGTGGTTACCATTTGTCGAGTGGATAAGTCCGAGGTCTTGGTTGTACTGATTAGTCCTCACGACTCGAAACATCATTGAGACTCTACATGATAGGCGTCTCACTTTGACCCGTTTGCCGACTCACTTGGGGTCATAAGGCGTCAGGATTGGGTGAGACCCCGATGCATGTAGGAGTCGATGCATCGTTGTCGAGGATTCACCGCTCGTAGACATGCGTGGATATCCTATGCTATCTGAGGAGATAATAGTGTATAAATATCTGGCCAGAGTACTAGAAGTGTATTAGGTAAATGTGTTTACCTAGTTACACTCGCGATGTCACTATTCGATCTCCAAGATGTATGCATAGCTATCGGATCTATAGCGACTCTCGATTTACCAATGGTCGTTGATCTGATCGGGATATATGGATTGAAAGGACCGTACTGTACGCTAACCACGACCAACTGGTTCTTGCAGGCACTATCAGTGATACCTAGGGGATCATGGGGCGATGTTGCTAGACGCTTTACCATGATCCGTTGCGCAGGATTTTCGCACGGATACTCAGCTCAATGTGTTGAGCACGAGAAGAGGATTTCGGGAAGTGCGACTTCCTAAAAGTCAACAGGGGTCAAACCGGGGTTTCCCGCTGTTGAGGGGCAAAACGGTCATTTTGCACTGGGGTTCTGAAAAATAGTTTTTCAGATCATTGTATTCAGTTTCGGAAACTGAGTCGATCGGTCCGATCTGATCGGCGATCGGAGTTACGGTGAAGTCTCGGTGATGGAGATGAAACGAATGTTCATCCGTTGGACCCAGGCCCGTTGGGCCGGATCCAAATCCATCACCTATTCTATTTAATATAGAATTATGGCTTAACCTAAACACAACTCATGCACTAACCCTAATCTCTATATCCGCCCCTCCTCTCTCAAACGCCGCCGCCGCCGCCGCCGCCGTGCGCCGCCGCCGCCGCCGCCCGTCTTCGCCGGAAATTCGTTACCGGCCAATTCGATGAGGAGAATCCGTTCGTGCTGATCTCGTCAGTCCTTCTAGTGCAGGCTGACGAAGGAGTCTCGTTTTTGGTCGTGGACCGGATTGGCGAATTCTACCGCAATCTACCGTGAAGAGCCGACGTTATTGTAACTACGGTTGGAGCCAGGCACAAGTGCCAGCAAGGTAGTGGTTTTGAACCCCCTATGTATGTCGATAATTGTTATTGATTTTTTGTATTGATCGTCTCCTGGCTGTTTATTCTTTGTTCTTCCGCTGCCTCGCCGGGGGGCGGATCCGGATCCCCAACAGACAAATGCTATCAAATCTACGAGCATGGATATTTGAATAGATTGCTAAATGACAAATGCTGTTCAGTATTCAAATCGACTTGCTTGTAATGTCTTCTCAAAGTACAGTGCTCACGTGACTATAGTGAAGAAAAGCGTGCAAAGCATTTATGGATAAAGGACGCAAAGTACAACAGTGTCAGAAGACTTTCAACGTCTACATCTTTGTGTCCAATGGATATAACTCCGCATCAGGCTATAAAACAAGAGCAGAGCACGAGAGAATACAAGGAGAGAGTAAGGCGCACAAAAAGAAAAGAAGAGCGCAAGAAGAACGAAGTGTTGTGCGACCCAAATATAAACACAGAAGAACGCACAACACAAGCTCTCGGAAGAAATTGGTGAAACCAGCTCGGATAGGAGCACTTACCAGTGTGTGAGATTTTATATTTGAGAGATAATGCTTACACTGTAAATCTCACATACGATTCACTCATATATTCGAGAGTTGAGTGAAACAGAAAAATGAGTGAATCAATTTGAAACTCTCCATTGCAGTCTTTGGACAGAGACGTTAAACAAGTCTAGTTGTCTTTCGCACTGAGACGTTAAAGAAGTGTGTGCAGCCTTTCTCACTGAAGCATTAAAGAAGTATTGTCAGACACACAGCTTGCGAGCTTAGTGTCAGTGGTGTTGCTATAAGTTCTTGCGGCTGCGGGTCGTAGGAGTGGGTTGTAGAGAAGGATCGCCGCCCTTGTGCGCTGCACTTGACCTGCACTTGAGCAATTCTGCGCTTCATCCTCTGCACTTCAACTCTGCTCTTGATTCTGCGCTTGAACTACTCGTCTCCTTTACCAATCTGGTTGACCAGCTTGAAGTCTTCTACGACCTGGTAAAGACAGTGTTGTTCCAACTCGAGCGTCCCCTTACTGAACCAGCAAAGATATCTTCAACTCGACCAACTTGGACGTCCCCTCACTGTTCCAGTTTGGATATCTCTCTGTTTCCTTAATCAAGTACACTTCACATATCACAAAAGCCGTTAATACTATAGAAACAGATTTTGTGTGAATCAAAACTTAGTTTCTGATCTGTAAATCACTGTTCCAGTTTGGATATCTCTCTGTTTCCTTAATCAAGTACACTTCACATATCACAAAAGCCGTTAATACTATAGAAACAGATTTTGTGTGAATCAAAACTTAGTTTCTGATCTGTAAAGCAGATTCAACAATCTACCCCCTTTTTGATTTACACAAAATCTGGATAAACAGATGCACGTATGTTTATGTATGCAAACATTTCTCCCCTTTTTGTGAGAATCAAAAAGGGTTTGAAATCTTGTCTCTCCCTTAATATTTGAAACAAACTCCCCCTCAACAGAACATGGGATGATTTTATTAAGAAAAAGACATTTATGCACGGGAGGACAGTTTGTAGAAAACGGTATGAATGCATGAGATTTTGAAAAATCTATGCCACTTAAAAACTCTCATTCATTAGGACCAGAGGAGCAATAGAGGATTCAATCCGCAGAATCTCTTCCATTTCTCCCTAAGGCTTATCTTCGCTCTGCCTTAGAGATCTTGGCGTCCACCTCGCGCAATCTGTCAGCTCGACGGAAGAGATGTTGCCGCTCTTTCCTTTCGAGAAATTCTGCAATTCAATAGACATTCCTCCCCTTATCCATATGCAATGAGTTTTGAAAGCCTTAAAAATTTGTAGCATAGATTGGCTTTCGAGAGACTATCAGAGCAGACACAAGTTTAAACACTGTTAAAAACATTTTTCGAAGAAAATGCACTATTCAAGAACAACCCGCTCTGCTACCACTTGTTAGGATCGATTTACCCTCTATATACTTGTTATTTTGACAATAATCGGCACTTTAGAGGGTGTAACCAGATCGAATGATAAGACGCAGGATTCAGCAAGGCATTGAAGCCGGGTTGCGATAACCAAGCTGGTTCCAACTTGTTGTTGAAACCATCTTGATACAAAGCAAGCGCTAAACATGCTGGTTCCAGCTGGATTCTGAAACCAGCTCGACTCACAGCCGAACGATCTGGTTAACTTATCTTTAGCTGCAATAGCTCAGTGTTCTTGAATACTTGTGCACCGAGATACAGATTGAGTAATGAACAATAATCATGCAGAAATAACTCAAACTTCACTCCAAAATTCGAAAGCTCGATAACAGTTTTATGCGTTTGACAAATATGCAATCGTGAATATGCAAATACTGAAATCAGTAAAGAAATATACGCTGATTTGTTTCTGGAAGTTCATAGCAAACTCTCCTACATCTCCCCTTCTTCCACAATAGGGAAGGATATCACTAGAAGACTTTGATTGCAGCGTCCCTACGCTACAACCCACTCCAACGACCCGCAGCCGCAAGAACTCCTAGCATCAACCACCACACGCTAAACCCGCAAGTTTTGTGACTAACAACACTTCTTTAACGCCTTAGTGAGAAAGGCTACACACACTTATTTAACATCTCAGTGCAAAAGACAACTAACTTGTTTAACGTCTATGTCCAAAGACTACAATGGAAGTATTTGATCTGATTCACTCAACTCAACAATTTAGCTCTCAGCTCTCATATGTGAGTGAATCTGTGTGTGAGAAATATACAGTATACGCTTAGCATCAACCACCACACGCTAAACCCGCAAGTTTTGTGACTAACAACACTTCTTTAACGCCTTAGTGAGAAAGGCTACACACACTTATTTAACATCTCAGTGCAAAAGACAACTAACTTGTTTAACGTCTATGTCCAAAGACTACAATGGAAGTATTTGATCTGATTCACTCAACTCAACAATTTAGCTCTCAGCTCTCATATGTGAGTGAATCTGTGTGTGAGAAATATACAGTATACGCTTATTCTTTCTTTTGTTTCCCACACACTGGTAAGTGCTCTTCTTCAGTTGGTTATTATCTATCTTCCCATGGTTGTGCAGTAGACTTGATTACTCTGTTTTTGCTCATGCACACCCCCACACCTTTCTTCTTCTGGCTGCTCATCATATATATAGCCTCTGGGCAGATTTAATCCATTGGACACAAAGCATATAGCCGTTTTAAAGGCTCCTGAAAATTTTTGTCATATGCTGTACTTTGTGTCCTTTGCATTTAATGCTTCTGCAACGCTTTGTTGACTTTAAGCTCCTTTTCATTTAATGCGCTGCATCCTTTGCTTAAACAGAACTCTGTCATGATGTAGACGTTGCAGAAAATCAGTTTGAACAACATTAATTTAATCTTTACAGATGTTTGTGTTCAAACTGCTTTGCTTTGAGCTGGTCTCTGTTCTCTGAGCTGGTTGCTGAACTTTGGGCTGGTATCTACTTCTAGCTACTCTTGAGCTGCTTCGAGCCACCTTGTTCACCATACTCAGCTGGTATTCTTTCCAGCTGGTATGCTTCTCATCCAGCTGCTCTTGACCTCTGCTCTGCTCTGTTCACCGTTCAGTTCTCCACAGAGCAGGTCTTGTTGAGCTGGTTGCTTTTTCATCACACTGTATTGTTACAGTGCTTTGTTCCAGCTCGAGTTGGCTTCGCACTCAATCACTGCCCTTGTGCGCTGCACTTGAGCAATTCTGCGCTTCATCCTCTGCACTTCAACTCTGCTCTTGATTCTGCGCTTGAACTACTCTTCTCCTTTACCAATCTAGTTGACCAGCTTGAAGTATTCTACGACCTGGTAAAGACAGTGCTGTTCCAACTTGGTATTCCCCTTAGTGAACCAGCAAAGATATCTTCAACTCGACCAGCTTGGGCATCCCCTCACTGTTCCAGTTTGGATATCTCTCTGTTTCCTTAATCAAGTACACTGCACATATCACAAAAGCCATTAGTACTATAGAAGCAGACTTCTTCTGTTCTATTGTGCCTGTATATAAAGCCTCTGCCTGGATTTATCTGTAAAACACAAAGTTGTAGCCGTTCTGAAAAGTCTTCTGACGCATATGTACGTTGTGTCATTTGGCTTTTAATGCCTTGCAGGATTTATTTGACTTGAGCTCTTTTCATCTACGATTCTGCAGCCTTTGCTAATTTCGAGCTCTTTTTTGCTTGTGCCTGATGTGGACAGATCAAATACTTCCATTGTAGTCTTTGGACATAGACGTTAAACAAATCTAGTTGTCTTTTGCACTGAGATGTTAAATAAGTGTGTGTAGCCTTTCTCACTAAGGCGTTAAAGAAGTGTTGTTAGTCACACAACTTGCGGGCTTAGCGTGTGGTGGTTGATGCTAGGAGTTCTTGCGGCTGCGGGTCGTTGGAGTGGGTTGTAGCGTAGGGACGCTGCAATCAAAGTCTTCTAGTGATATCCTTCCCTATTGTGGAAGAAGGGGAGATGTAGGAGAGTTTGCTATGAACTTCCAGAAACAAATCAGCGTATCTTTCTTTACTGATTTGAGTATTTTCATATTCACGATTTCATATTTGTCAAACGCATAAAACTGTTTAATCGAGCTTTCGAATTTTAGAGTGAAGTTTGAGTTATTTCCGCATGATTATTGTTCATTACTCAATCTATATCTCGGTGCACAAGTATTCATGAAAACTGAGCTATTGCAGCTCAAGATAAGTTAACCAGATCGTTCGTCTGTGAGTCGAACTAGTTTCAGCATCCAGCTTGAACAGCATGTTTAGCTTGCTTTGTATCAAGCTGGTTTCAACAACAAGCTGGAACCAGTTTGGTTATCGCAACCCGGCTTCAATGCCTTGCCGAATCCCGCGTCTTATCATTCGATCTGGTTACACCCTCTATAGTGCCGATTATTGTCAAAATAAAAAGTATATAGAGGGTAAATCGATCCTAACAAAGAGTGTTACTTTGTGTGTGATGATATATATGAGAGATATACGCGTTAAACAATTAATTCCTTACACACAATCACTCACACATAGACAAGAGTTGTGATTAAGGTATAGATGAATTATTGGTCATCACACAAAGACATTAAACTTTATGAGAGCTCAAAATATTGAATTATTGTTTGATTCGTATAGTTCTGAGGATGCTAGGAGTTTTGTTATAGGTAGTAGGTAAGTCCAATAGCTGCAGTGTATTTATACAAGGTTTTTATAAATCAAAATCATCTAATGAATCCTTCCGAAAATGGAAGAGGGGATGATGTAGGAGTTTGTTTCATCTCCGAACAATCATATACAAATCTATGTCCACCTAATTTAGTGCATTGTATATTCATCCTGCACACGACCAGATATGTTTTTTTATAGTTTTCCTCAAAGCAGTTCACCTATCCGAGTTTTGGTTGAATAATTGGATAAAATAACAATTCCAGATAAAACAACAAAACGGATAAATTTTTTATCCAAATTAAAAAATTGTTAAAATATTCTAACCAAAAACCACAAATGATAAAACTTTTAATCTGAAGAAAAATTCTTTGTTTTGCTTCAGTGCCTTTTTTATCAAAAGATTTCCAAATTGCTCAATTATCCAGTGTATTCCGCTTGGGTTAAAAACCAAACTCGATATAATTTTGTAGTTCCTCAATTCATCCATTCAGCATTTCAAGAACAGAGTTATTGCAACTCAAGCGGATAAAATAAACATGTGTTATTTTATCTGGAGAAAAGCCTATGTAGAAATTTTATTCTAAGAATGGTTTTCTGGACCAAAAATCTCTGAATATTTGGTATCCGGATAAAAAATTTTATCCAAAAAAACTTTCAAAGTTTTAAATAGATTTTATTCAACTCTCCTCCCACTCTAAACCCTGTTTCTGATCATAAAATATGGTTCGCTAAGTGTTGGCACACGGCTTTTTCGGATCGCACCCCAACAGGCAGCGGGAGATTTAAAATTTTTATTTTCACTTTGAACCGATCACGATGCTCGGGGATGCTCATATGTAATTAAATATAAACAATAAACATTCATAGGGGTTTGAATGTTTACCTTTGGCGATTTCGTGCCCGGCTCTGACCAAATCGTAAACGAAGATGGCCTTACAACGGTTGAATTCGTCTGGCCGCCTAATCCGGTCCACGATAGGTAACCCAATTCCCCTCCTACTTTGACTAGAACACGTAGTAGGTTGTTACGGATGGATTGTCCACGTCAAGACTGACAATGCAAGGCATGGCGTCAGAATGGGTGACGGCGTGAGGGAGAGCTTTGGCGGCTACTTGAGAGTGAGGGAGGCTAGGTTTAGGGTTTGTGTGAGGAATCAGATTTTAGATTAGTGATTAATCGAACTGATTTGGGATTAGTCGCGTGGATTTTGAGGGTTTTACGAGAGAAATCTGATTCCAGTAGAATTCAGGCGTTAGTGTTCAACTGTAGCGATAGCTGATGAGTTTGATCAGTCGTTGAGGGCGTAGAAGTGATAAGACGTCGTTCGTGAAAATCAGACGTAGCGCATTTCAGACATCTACTGTAGCGAGTGAATAATGCGTCGTCGTTTTGCTATTCAGTAGTAGCACTTGAAGAGGTATCTGCTGGCAGCTGAGGCACGGGTGCGAGATTTAACGAGAACACGACAAGTGTTGGTCAATATTTTAGTATTGACTGCTGATTGTAGCGCTATCAGCTGTTGGTTTGTGAGGAACCAGTCGTTGATGTGAGACGACGTCGTTTTGATAAGTTGAAACGCAGCGTTTTGGGTGCAAAGCTTTTGATCAGCTGTTGGCAGCGGAGGTGACGTGTTCTTTACGTCGTCGTTTGGATTGTTTAGCGTGACCAGACGTTGGTTTGATCAGCTGTTGGCAGCGAGGATGACGTATCCCTAAGCTTTTGATCAGCTGTTGGCAGCGGAGGTGACGTGTTCTTTACGTCGTCGTTTGGATTGTTTAGCGTGACCAGACGTTGGTTTGATCAGCTGTTGGCAGCGAGGATGACGTATCCCTGATGCGACGTCGTTTTGTGTAGTACGCTTTGAGTTAATAAGCGTATTCCAGCTGTTGGATGTTTTGGAAGGAATCTTTCGTCAGCTGTTGTAGCGCTGCGGCATCGTTTTGATTAGTCGATGCGGCGTCGTTTTGATGTTCCTTTGTGAATGGAACGTCTGATGGTTGCAGCTGGTTTCGTGAGAGGAAAAGCTGGTTTCTGTTGTAAGATTCCTCCTGTTTCGTCGTCTGATGATTTTTTGTACAGCAGCTATGGAAATTGGGAGATATATAGATAACTGTTGATCGACACTTAGAATTATTTAGAACACGTCTTATCTTCACCTTCGAAACCCTCGATAGCTACTGTTCACCGAACGTTTCTTTCTTAGATTTCTGTCGATCCCAGCCTTTGTTTTCGATGATTTTGGTAGCGCTGGATTCTTTGTGAGTTTCTCTGTTGATTGCTACTCATTAGAGGTTGTGGAACGACTTGTGGAAGTGAGCGTGAAGCTGCTGGGGTACGAGAATTTCTGGAGAAATCTGATTGAGCGTTCTTTGATTGTTGTACGCTTCTGGGTAAGTGATTCCTTGCCAATTTAAGCCTCGCTTAAGAGTTGATTAGTACTATGTAGGATTTGGTAGCTGAGTTATGCTACTAGACCTTAGAACCTTAGCTGTTGAGTTCGAATTTAACTTAATTGTTGGATACCTGGTACAGATTTCAGTTCCAGGGAGTCTCTGTCGTGTTTTCCGAGCCAGGAGAGATCTGGTTGCTTAGGCCGTGAGTTGCAGCGACTTGTGAGAACTCTGTTGAGGTATTTGAGGCTTGAAGGTACGAATTGAGCAGATTTAACAGCTTTGAGCTTGGACATGGCTGTTATTGATGTTATTAAATCTGCTAATGTGATTCTGTGACTTTACGTGTTACAGTTTGTTGGATTGATTGAGTTTTACATTCTGTTTGCACGTATTGAATTGTATGCATTGAGAATTGAATATTGATTGGCATACATGCATACATCTTGAGCCTGAATTGACAGATTGATTGATGACCTTATTGAGAGCCACGTTGTGACTGGCCGACTGATGTGTCGTGCCTGAAAAGTCCAACGCTATCATCAGAGTGGTGACTACCGGATTCGAGTGTCTACCACCGAGATGTGATGGGCTGACGGGCCCTGAAGATCACGGACCGACATCTTGAGTGCTTATTATGTGCTTATTTGTGCTGTAATCTTGAGTGATTAGCACGGGGCCTGACATTTTTGGTATCAGAGCTTAAACTGGGATAAGCTCAATTTCTTTTGATCACACTCGAGTCTAGGCACAGAGTTTTGATTTGATTTTGATTGACTCTATGATTTATGTGATCTTTTATCTGTCTATGTGATATATCTGCTGTGAGATCTTACCTCTAGACTTGATAGATGCCGTCGAGGAGAGGAAGAGGTAGGACGACTAGACGTACCGAGGAGGAGTCTAGGGCAGGTAGCGATGATGATGTTCATCAGGTTGAGAACGTTACTAGACAGATAGGCGAGATGGAGTTGGTTTTAGCTAGGTTTCAGCGGACGAACCCTCCGACGTTTTCTGCAGCCGAGGGTGGTGCGATGGCTGAGGCTTGGTTAGTTCAGATGGAGGAGTTGTTCGATACTCTGGAATACGCTCCCGAGAAGAGACTGAAGCTGGCGGTGTTGCAGCTGAGAGACAACGCACAGCGCTGGTGGAGAGGTACTTCTCGTATCCTTCATGATAGTGGGGATGTGATCACTTGGGAGAGCTTCTGTGAGGCGTTCTGACAGTATACCCCGGAGTCCTTCTATAACAGTCGCAAGCGAGAGTTCGACAATCTGAAGCAGGGTAACATGCGAGTGGCTGAGTATGCCCAGCAATTTTATGCTCTTTTGATCTATGTGCCACACGTAGCCAACCAGGGGAGGACGAAGAGGAACAAATTTCTGAAAGGCTTGAGGCCTGATTTGTATCGGATGGTTTTGTCTGGTTCACCTGCGACCTATATCGATGCAGTGAACCGAGCGGTGGTTATTGAGGAGAGTTTGCTGGAGGAGGATGCTCCGACTCGGCTGACTACTGAACGAACTTATCAGCCTGTGCAGGATGCGTCGCAATCTTTTTATTCTCCTCAGGGGTCGCAGCAGCAGACGAATCGCCAAAGGTTTCGACCCCGAGGGAAACAGTTAAAGAAAAGGCGAATTCGAGTTCCTCTGGTTCTGCGAGTTCTGGTTCAGGCAGCATGTCTTGTGGACAGTGCGGAGGAAGACATCCGACTTCGCAGTGTCGTGTAGTTTAGGGGTTTTGGCATAACTGTGGACAGCCCGGACATTTTCAGAGAGTATGTCCTTTGTTGAGGGGTCAGTCTTCAGTTCCTTCGCAGCAAGGATCAGCTGGTGGTTCTTCTCAGAGACCGCAGTTTCCTGCCCCTACCAGCGATCTAGATTCCAACCCCGTGAACCTTCTAGGTTTGGAGCACCATCGATACCTCAGTTCCAGATTCCACAGCAGGCCCAGGCAAATGCTTTGACTAGAGAGCAGGCTGAGGAGGCGCCTGCCATAGTGATCGCAGGTACATGCTCTATTTTCAATTACCCTGCGAGAGTTCTATTTGACACTGGTGCATCACACTCTTTTATTTCTGAGTTGTTTGTTCGTGAACATGGGTTGAGTTCTTCCCCATTGGTGATGTTGTTTCCATATCTACTCCTGCTGGTGTGAGTCTGTGGTCCCGTGAAGTGGTGTTGGATTGTGTGCTTCGATTTGATGAGTATGTTTTGGTGTCCAATCTGATTGTTTTGGGAATCAGAGATTTTGATTGCATCTTGGGAATGGATGTATTGTCTAGCTATAAGGCTACTGTTGATTGTTTTCATGGTGTGGTGAGATTTCGCCCTGATTCGGGTGATAAGTGGGAGTTCTACGGTGCTGATTCACGCTCGAAGATTCCACTGGTGTCCGCCATGGAGAGTTTAGCCTTCTATCGCTGGATAATGCTGGATTCATGATTTATGCGCTTGAAGTTTCCCGAGAGCCCCGATTGGAGTTGAGTGACTTTCCGATCGTCCGAGAGTTTCCTGATGTGTTCCCGGAAGAGATTCCTGGATTCCCTCCAAGACGTGAGATCGACTTCAGCATCGAGTTGGTGCCCGGTACCACCCCGATTTCTAGAGCTCCGTATCGGTTGGCGCCCGCAGAGTTGAAAGAGCTGAAGGATCAGTTGAGAGATCTCTTGGAGAAAGGCTTCATCAGACCGAGTATGTCGCCTTGGGGAGCTCCGATACTTTTTGTGAAGAAGAAGGATGTGTCTATGAGGATGTGCGTGGATTTCCGACAGTTGAATAAAGCGACGGTGAAGAACAAGTATCCTTTGCCGAGGATTGATGACTTGTTCAATCAGTTGCAAGGATCGGTCGTATACTCGAAGATTGATTTGCGCTCTGGCTATCACCAGTTGCGGATTAGAGACGCTGACGTGACGAAGACAACTTTCCGAACTCGATATGGGCATTATGAGTTTCTGGTCATGCCGTTTGGGTTGACTAATGACCCAGCTGTTTTCATGGATTTGATGAATCGCGTCTTTAGCGAGTACATCGATCGGTTAGTGATCGTCTTCATAGATGACATCCTAGTGTATTCAAGGAGCATGAGAGAGCATAAGGAGCACCTTAGATTGGTGTTGCAGAGGTTGAGAGACTCGCAATTGTACGCCAAGTTCAGCAAGTGCGAATTTTGGCTTGACAGAATTATCTTTTTGGGTCATGTGATTTCAGCGCAAGGAATTTCGATGGATCCGAGTAAGGTCGAAGCAGTTCTTAACTGGGAGAGACCTAGGAACGTTTTCGAGATCCGCAGCTTTTTGGGATTGGGTGGCTATTACAGGCGTTTTATCGAGAAGTTCTCTTCTATAGCCAGGCCGATGACTCAATTGACTCAGAAAGATCGGAAGTTCGTTTGGACTGACGAGTGTGAGTTCAGTTTTCAGACGTTGTACCCTGTTCATGATTTGGAGTTGGCTGCGATTGTGTTTGCCTTGAAGATTTGGCGACATTATCTGTATGGTGAAGAATTTGTGGTGTACACCGACCACAAGATCCTGAAATATTTCTTCATGCAGTCAGACTTGAATATGAGGCAACGACGATGGATGGAATTGCTCAAGGACTTTAACTGTGAGATTCAGTATCAACCTGCGCAGATGAACTCCGTAGCAGATGCTTTGAGTAGGAAGACCCAGCCTGCGATGCTTTTGTTTTTGAGTGTTTTGAAAGTCTACGAGCAGTTGAGTACTTTTGGTTGGCGATTTCAACCGAGTGATCAGTACTTTATGGTTTATTCGATCCAAGTATAACCGCAGATTGTGAGTGACATCAGGGAGGCGCAGAGGACTGATCCATATGTTCATGAATTGAAGATTAAAGCCCGAAGTGGTCAGTCTGAGGATTTCTCTGTTACTTCTGATGGATGTATGAGATTTCGAGGAAGATTGGTGGTTCCGAACTTGATCGATTTGAAAGAGACCATTCTGAATGATGCACATTGTAGCCGGTATAGTGTGCATCCGGGCGAGAGGAAGATGTATCATGCCTTGAAGTCTCACTACTGGTGGGAAGGCATGAAGAGAGACATCTCTGGTTTTGTTGCTAGATGTCTGAATTGCCAGCAGGTCAAGGCTGAGAGAATGAGACCTCGTGGATTGCTACAGAGTTTGGAGGTGCCCCAATGGAATTGGGAGCACATCTCCATGGATTTTGTGACCCATTTACCTCGATCGAGTAGACGATGTGATGCGATTTGGGTGGTGATTGATAGACTCTCGAAGTCAGCCCATTTCCTTCCCTATGACGTGAGGTGTTCGATGAAGAAAATGGAAAAGTTGTATATCGACCATGTGGTTAGATTGCATGGAGTGCCTGTTTAGATAGTGTCCGATAGAGATCCAAGGTTTACTTCTCGTTTTTGGAAGAGTCTGCAAGCAGCGATGGGTTCGAGATTGGATATGAGTACAGCCTATCACCCACAGACAGATGGTCAGTCTGAGCGGACCATTCAGACTTTAGACTGCGTGCAGTTGTGATGGATTTGAGTGGTGGCTGGCATGATTCCTATCCTTGGTTGAGTTTTCGTATAACAACAGCTACCAGGTGACTATCGGGATGGCTCCGTTTGAGGCGTTGTATGGTCTTAAGTGCAGATCTCCGATCTGTTGGGAAGAAGTTGGTGAGAAACAGCTTTCTACCCCTGAATTCGTGCAGCATATGAAAGATCAGATTGATTTGATTCGAAGTAGAATGAAGACTGCACAAGATAGATTTACCAGCTATGCTAATCGAAGACGTCGACCGTTAGACCGTTAGAGTTTGAGGTTGGCGATCGTGTGTTTCTTAAGATTTCTCCTTTCAAGAGCGTGATGAGGTTTAGATTTAAAGGCAAATTGGCTCCTAGTTTCGTTGGTCCCTTCGAGATTGTTGAGCGGATTGGACAGTTGGCTTATCGATTGAGGTTGCCTGATGAGTTAGCAGCGATACATGATGTTTTTCATGTGTCAATGTTGAGGAAATATGAGCCAGATCCTTCCCATATTTTGAGAACTGACGAAGTTGAGCTAGATTCTTCCTTGAGTTATGTAGAATATCCAGTGCAGATCCTGGATAGGAAGGAGAAACAGTTTAGGAACAAGATAATTCCATTGGCGATGGTCCAATGGAGAAAGCATGGCCGAGAAAAAGCAACCTGGGAGGTTGAGGAGAAGATGAGGCAAGATTGGCCTCATCTGTTTGAGCACTGATAGTGTAAATTCCAGGTAATTTCTAAGCTTTGGTTTGAGATTGCTTAGATGATTGTGTTTGATTTGATGTTTCATTGATTTTTCCCTGAGTTTGCCTTTGATTTCGAGGACGAAATCTCTTAAGGTGGGGAGAATGTGAGGAATCAGATTTTAGATTAGTGATTAATTGAATTGATTTGGGATTAGTCACGTGGATTTTGAGGATTTTACGAGAGAAATCTGATTCCAGTAGAATTCAGGCGTTAGTGTTCAGCTGCAGCGATAGCTGATGAGTTTGATCAGTCGTTGAGGGCGTAGAAGTGATACGCCGTCATTTCATGAAAATCAGACGTAGCACATTTCAGACATCTACTGTAGCGAGTGAATAATGCGTCGTCGTTTTTCTATTCAGTAGTAGCTCTTGAAGAGGTATCTGCTGGCAACTGAGGCGCGGGTGCAAGATTTAATGAGAACACGACACGTGTTGGTCAACATTTTAGTATTGACTGCTGATTGTAGCGCTATCAGCTGTTGGTTTGTGAGGAACCAGTCGTTGATGTGAGACGACGTCGTTTTGATAAGTTGAAACGCAGCGTTTTGGGTACAAAGCTTTTGATCAGCTGTTGGCAGCGAAGGTGACGTGTTCTTTACGTCGTCGTTTGGATTGTTTAGCGTGACCAGACGTTGGTTTGATCAGCTGTTGGCAGCGAGGATGACGTATCCCTGATGCGACGTTGTTTTGTGTAGTACGCTTTGAGTTAATAAGCGTATTCCAGCTGTTGGATGTTTTGGAAGGAATTTGTCGTCAGCTGTTGTAGAGATGCGGCGTCGTTTTGATTAGTCGATGCGGCGTCGTTTTGATGTTCCTTTGTGAATGCAACGTCTGATGGTTGCAGCTGGTTTCGTGAGAGGAAAAGCTGGTTTCTGTTGTAAGATTCCTCCTGTTTTGTCGTATGATGATTTTGTGTACAGCAGCTGTGGAAATTGGGAGATATATAGATAAGTGTTGATCGACACTTAGAATTATTTAGAACCCGATATTTCTTATCTTCACCTTCAAAACCCTCGATAGCTACTGTTCACCGAACGTTTCTTCCCTAGATTTCTGTCGATCGCAGCGTTTTTTTTCGATGATTTTGGTAGCACTGGATTCTTTGTGAGTTTCTCTGTTGATTGCTACTCATTAGAGGTTGTGGAACGACTTGTGGAAGTGAGCGTGAAGCTGCTGGGGTACGAGGATTTCTGGAGAAATCTGATTGAGCGTTCTTTGATTGTTGTACGCTTCTGGGTAAGTGATTCCTTGCCAATTTAAGCCTCGCTTAAGAGTTGATTAGTACTCTGTAGGATTTGGTAGCTGAGTTATGCTACTGGACCTTAGAACCTTAGCTGTTGAGTTCGAATTTAACTGAATTGTTGGATACCTGATACAGATTTCAGTTCCAGGGAGTCTATGCCATGTTTGCCGAGCCAGGAGAGATCTGGTTGCTTAGTCCGTGAGTTGCAGCGACTTGTGAGAACTCTGTTGAGGTATTTGAGGCTTGAAGGTACGAAATGAGCAGATTTAACAGCTTTGAGCGTGGACATGACTGTGATTGATGTTATGAAATCTGCTAATGTGATTCTGTGACTTTACGTGTTACAGTTTGTTGGATTGATTGAGTTTTACATTCTGTTTGCACTTATTGAATTGTATGCATTGAGAATTGAATATTGATTGGCATACATGCATATATCTTGAGCCTGAATTGACAGATTGATTGATGACCTGATTGAGATCCACGTTGTGACTGGCCGACTGATGTGTCGTACCTGAAAAGTCCAACGCTATCATCGGAGTGGTGACTACCGGATTCGAGTGTCTACCACCGAGATGTGATGGGCTGACGGGCTCTGAAGATCACTGACCGATGATTTCCCCGGTTGATACACCGTGCGTGGTATAGAGGCTCGACTGAGATGATTTGCCAGTTGATACACTGATCTAGCTATCCGATCCTTGATAGCCCTCATGCATTGCATAGCATTGATTACAGCATGCGTATGATTAGCTGTTTTGATAGCTCTTCGTACTGAGGCTTGACCTCGTATTTGTTTTCCTGTTTTTGTGTTGGTTGGGTCTGTGTTACCCATTTGCAGGATCTTCAGGTAACCAAGCTGGACCGAGTGGAGCGCCAGCTGGTCGATCCCCATTTCCTTGAGTTCCAGTTTATTTTATGATATGTATTAAGCCGGGGGATGCCCCGTGTTTTATTTTATTGGGGATCTGTATTTGATTTGATACTTGTTGTTACCTGTTTTATATGAGTTTGAGTCAACTCGTATTTTGTTTATGAATATTTTGAATGTTGATTCTGAGTTCAGGCCCAAATGATTTCGAAAAATTTTTAAGCCCTATTTTATGCTTCCGCTATTATGTGCTTATTTGTGCTGTAATCTTGAGTGATTAGCACGGGGCCTGACAGTTTGCAATACAAATTACTTAAGTTATGACAAAATTAGCCCCCATACCATATATTTATAAAGATTTCATGGGATCAACTAATTTCTAGATGAGTCTTAGAAATCCCAAGCAACGACACATTAGTTTCGAGTCCATAATCGTGACGTCATTATAATCCGATCAATGATCAGGTATCACCGATGCGTTCAGTACATGAAACTGTCTATTATGATGTGGAATCAAATTCCCGGGCCATGAAACTGTCTATTATGATGTGGAATCAAATTCCCGGGCCACTAATTCTAAATATGGCAGGTTCACTCCGTTCACTGAATTTTGGAAGTCATACTCCCATTTTCCCTCCTACAGCTCAACACTTTGAGTTTAATATCCATTCAAGAATTAGGTAACCAGTACTTGTGTGACTCTCAATGGTTCAGAGATACATCTACTTATAGGCTCACAACTCCTTGTGATTTGGAGAACACATTCTCCGACTTACCCATCGAACCTTGGTAAAGCTTCTAACCGCATCGCCCCATAATTATCTAGGTGTCACTGGTAGTGCCTGTCGGAACTAGATAATGGTTAACGTACAATGCGGTCCATTCATCTCAAATATCCAATGACCATTGGTAAATCAAGAGTCGTTATAGATTCTATAGCCATGCATTACATCTTATAGATCAAATAATGGCATCGCACGTGCTATTAGGTAAACCCATTTACCTAAATCTCATCTAGTACTCTGTCCGGAGATTTGTCATACTATTATCTCCTTAAATAGCATCCATGCTCCAAGACTAGTGTGAATCCTCGAAAAAGTATCGACTCCTATATGCATCGAGACCTCACCCAATCTGCCACCTGATGAACCCCACGGAGTATATAAACGGGTCAAGTGAGGCCCCTATAATGTATAGTATAAATGATGTTTTGAGTAATAAGAACTAATTGTACAACCAAAACCTCGGACTTAATCCACTTGACAAATGATAACCACTTGAAAAATCTGAACGAGGGTTGTTCGGTAGATCACCAGATCATTATCCATAATGCATGCTCAGAACATCTCCTTGTTTTCTACCAATGAAAAGTGGTAATTCGCACCACAGATGCTAGTCTCAAACTCAGGCGGCCTTTATCCTTGTTTTGGATGACCCAATCAACTAGGAACTAGTTTAGAATACACAGGAACTATTAGTGCTATGGATAACTTCGAAAGTCTATCAATTACTACCCAAATTGTATCACAACCCCTGATAGATCAAGGTAAATGGGTCACAAAATCCATATAAACGTGCTCCCAGTTCCATTGAGGCACCTTTTAACTTTGTAGCAATCCTCCAGGTCTCATTATCTCTGCTTTGATATGTTGGCAATTCAAACACCTTGCCAAAAATAAATTATATAAATGAATAAAGATCGTTTAACAACAAGAGTCAACAAAGTCCATTACCAACAGTTGGCTAGCCTGACACCTACTATAACTTTATTTTCCAGATAAAAGATTTTATCCAAAAAAAGGTTCAAAGTTAGAAATATATTTATTCAACTCTCCCACACTCTAAACTCTGTGATCATAACAATCTGGTTCGCTAAGTGGGCCGTAAAAGAACACTAGCTCGTAAAGGTAATATTATTTCTGTTGTGGACAGATTCAGCGTTTAATAGAGATTCTACCATAGAAAGGTCATATCCTGATATTCACTTTAAAACCGGATTGGTTGGAGCAGGGCGTCAAGTCGCCAAAGGTAATAAATAAACTCCCAAAGAATGTCATATCCTTGTTTATTGCCTGTTTCTAATACATATGTGTATGTCTGACCACCGTGACCCATTCATGGTGCACCAAATTTATAAAACTTCCGCTGCGCATCGGGCACGCGATCCGGATCCTCTGTACGCCAACAATATAAAAAGAACATGAGAAAGAACGAGCACTAAGTTAGCCCTTCTCTGAACTCAGAGGACTAATGATGACCTATCGGAACCTAAGTATGGGGCTGCGGTGTCACAAGTATAAATAACTAAATTTATTTTATGGCCAAATAATATAGTTTTTGTCTAGTGGTACATAGTACTTGATCCTAAAAATTTTGAACTTTGAAAATTTATTGTGACCAAATCAAATTGAAACATTATTTAACCAAAAAATTCATTTTTCATATCCATACTTTCCTAAGGAGGATAATAATTGTCTTTGCTAAAACAAGGTTCAAAATTATGCTCGAATTGTTGCATTCTTCCACATATTTAAGTGTATTGTTGCCACCTATTATGTTTTCATCAAGTTAACCTTTTGATTCAATTGATATCAAGGTGTTGGACATACATATTTTGGTGCTTACTAACTATGTAGTAAATATTATAATTTAAATAGTTACTAGCCTAAGTTGAGAAGATCGTGAGATTTTAAGAAAAGAAGATCATAAGAGTTTAATAAGCTAAGAAGATAAAACGAGTTGAACAACTAAAACCGTCAGAAGAGTTTAATAAGCTAAGAAGATCTTTAAAATGTATTCCTATTTTTCATGTATATCTAAATGTAAATATAGACTTAGTGGAGTTCGAAGACGGTGGAGATGATAATCAAAGATATTAAAAATCAAAGACATGTAAGATTGGAACTCGTGTGATACGATTGAGTTTGCATACTGCATATTGCCCAGAAACTGGACCTAGATTCATGACCACTGATCGCATAACTCTTGGAATCGATCATCCATGTTATGTATATGCTATATATGTTATTAAATGCAAATGTTTTAAATTGATGAGAAAAATTTTCAAAAATAAAATCCTTAATTTTAAATATGATTTAAAATTTCTATCAAGATAAGGGAATTTAAATACTGTTTGAAATTTCATACCTTTCATTAACAATGGGTGTACATTGATGCTACCCACATGCATGATCCGACTCATATTACTGAGAGGGATCTGTTTGTCGGAAAACTGCACATGCCATTGACGCTTGATGCGAGTAGGATGGAACTCCCATGGTATTGACTCATATTATTGAGGACGTCACGATGATCATTCATTACAACTCAGCATTGATGGACCGTCTTATCATGTGACAGTAATCAGCGTCATATTATTGGGCCCTTATTGGACGTGAGGTGAATGCATGGGAGTTGCATTTGATGCAATTGGGTTCTTCCATTCGAGGATCATGGTGGTTGATATTATTTGTGACCATGATTTGTCGATTGGAGTCTGTGACCCACTAAAGAAACTGGGTTTCTCAATTTCGTTAGAGGATAGTGAAATTGTTAAAATAGTAGGAGTGTAATTCATAAAATTAAATGACCATATTTTATGTTTTAGTAAATTGTTATGAATATTCATTGATGTATGTATGTTCTTCATTTAAGTATATTCACCATTATTACGCGTAATCCACTTGCACTTATTCTTGAAAATAACAAAATTATTATAGAAAAATACCTCGATTGGTTACAGAACCTCAAGATCGTTCTGGCCTTGGAAAATCTAGTATGTGTACCAGAGAATTCCTCTCCGAAAGAATTGCATGTTGAAATCAGCCCTGAGGAGCTGACCAAGCTAGAGACATGGTGGGACCATGAGTTCAAGACCAAGTGCTACACATTGACATCGATGTCCAACGTACTACAGAGAAGCTTTGAGGATAATGTGCATGTTGTCGATATTCACCAGCACTTCAAATAACTGTTCGAAGGGAATCTGTGAGCTAAGAGGTACACTACTACCAAAGAGCTCATTACTAGCCTCATGTGAGATGGGACTTCGGTCAACGAGCATGGGTTTCGCATAATTAGGCTCATTGAGAAGCTAGTGGGCCTCGATCTCACTATTCCACATGAGATGTCAGTAGATATGTTGCTTCTCTCTTCCTCCCACGTTCGTTGGTTTGGTGGTTAACTTCAACATAAACAAACCGGAGGCAACTCTTGAAAAATTGGTCAACATGTTGGTCGTGTTCGAGGGAATCATCAAAAAGGACAAACCTGTTCTCGTGATGGGCTCAACTTCCTTTGCGAAGGGGCCCAAAGAAAAAGGGAAGAAGCGTTCTACCCAGCCAAAGGGAACACTAACAGCAAGAAGCCAGCAAAGCATTCCAAGTCAGATAATTCTGAGGACGTTTGCCACCACTGCCACAAGCCTGGGTACTGAAGAGGAACTACAAGGAATACCTTGAGCACTACGAACAGTGAAAAGTATATATTGATATAAATATATCTCTCAACACTAATTCTTGGGTACTTGAACCGATGTAGATCTCATATCTGCAATGATTTGAAGGTAAATGACAAGAAGCATGAAGTAAGAGGATGAGGGGGAGATCCACTCAAGACTGGGCAATGGAGCAAGGTTTGTTGTAGAGGCTGCTGGAGATATTTTCTTGATTTTACAAAAATATTTTAAGTTGTATTTGAGAGATATTTTATTTGTTCTAGATTTGGTTAAAACATTATTTCTATTTCTATGTTGGACATGCATGATTATTCTTGTGTATTTGCTAATGAGATTTGCAATATTTACCAGAGTGCGTGTTTGATTGGGTTTGATGAAATTGAAAATAATCTATACAACTTAAATTAAAAGGAATTCCTCTTCACAATATCGCGACACATACAAGGAAGCATGATAATCAAAATCCTGCACAACTATGTCACGTTAGGTTAGATCACATATCTCTAAGAAGGATGAGCAAGTTAGTGGACAAGGGATGTTTGAAGTCGAACATCAACTCCCTACCTACTTGTGAATCCTTTCTAAAAGGAAAATTGACTAAAACGCATTTTAGAGTCAAGCCTGAGAGTGCACATGAACTATTGAATTTGACCCATACAGACGTCTGCAGCCCACTTAGTATCGGTACTAAGTATGGAATACCTACTTCATTACCTTTACCGATGATTTCTTTAGGTATGAGTATTTATATTTAATGAAATATAAATCTGAATCCTTTGAACGGTTCAAGGAATTCAAGAGTGAAGTAGAAAAACAATTGAGAAAAAGTATCAAAGCACTTTGATCTGATTAAAGTGGGGAATACTTAAGAACCGAGTTTTTAGATTATCTAAAAGAGAATGACATTCTCTCTCAGCTGACACCTACAGGGACACTACAGATTAATGGTGTAACAAGGTGTTGTAGTCATACCCTGATGGACATGGTTCAATCTATGATGAGTTTCACCGAGCTTTCACCCGGTTATACACTCGAAACGACAGTAATATTGTTGCACAATGTCCACACTAAGGCAGTGGATAAGACTCTATATGATATATGGATGGAAAAACCACCAAAGTTTTTGTACTTGTGAATATGGGTGTGTCCTGCTTACAGTGGAAAATAAGCAGGATGATCGATCCATCTTATGTTACTTTGTGGGGGTATACAAAGAAATCAATTGGATACGGTTTCATACTTGAAGAGGATCAAAGTGATCTTAACATCGGATGCGATCCAATAAACTTCAAGGAGGCAATTTGATGTCGATTCTTTGTTATGACTTGAATCCATGCAGTCTGAGATAGAATCCATGCGCACGAACCAAGTTTGGTCTCTATTAGATCCTTCTGAAGGAATTGTTCCCTTATGATGTAAACGGATCTACAATAGAAAACTTGGGTCTTATGGTAAGGTATTGACCTTCAAGGCGCAACTAGTGACACAAGATTACACTCAAAGATGAGGTATTGACTATGATGAAAACTTTCACCGGTCTCTATGTTCAAGTCCATAAGAATACTGCTAGACATAGATGCATGGCATGACTATGAGATATGACAAATGGATGTGAAGATTGTTTTCCTTAATGGAAATATTAAGGAAGAGATCTATATGATGCAACATGAGGGATTCATATATGTTGGAAGGTAAGCTTCAGAGATCCATTTATGGTCTCAAGCAGACATTGAAAGTTGGAACCCAAGGTTTGATGAAACAATAGGAATTCAGTTTGTTCAAGAAACCGGAGGAACCGTGCGTGTACAAGAAGGTTGTAAAGGACGTTGTGACGTTCCTCGTACTTTATGTTGGTGATATTCTATTCGTTGTGAATGACATAGGAATGTTATAGTCAACAAAGTTATGGCTCTCTGGTAAGTTTTTGATGGACTTAGGTGAGGCATCCTATATTTTGGGAATTCAAAGATATGGAGATAGATCATAGAGGATGATTGGACTCAACCAAGAAAACTACATTGAAACCATACTGAAGAGATTCTCTTTGGAGGAGTCGAAGAGATGACATATTCCTATGTGTCATGTGGTCATTATATCCAAGTTGATATGTCTACAAAGACTGACAAGGAGATAGATTAGACGACACATGTTCCGTATGCATCGGCAATAGGTAGTGTTATGTTTGGAATGATTTCTACTAGGCCTGATGTTGCCTATGCTCTGAGAGTCACGAGCAGATATCAAGCAAACCCCAGCCAAATTCATTGGAAGGCTGTGAAAGATATTCTTAAGCACTTGAGAAGAATAAAGAATCTGTTCATGGTCTACGGGGATGGAGAATTGAAACTGAAAGACTATATCGACTCTAGCTTCCAGAATGATGTGGATGGATCGAAGTCGACCTCTTAATTTGTATTCATGCTAAATGGAGGTGCTATCTATTGGAAGATTCCAATCAGGACACTATTGCGAATTCAACCACTGAGGCTGAATACATTGTAGTATCAGCAGCTGCTAAGGTGGCGGTTTGGATGAGAAATTACGTCCAAGAGTTGGGCATAATTTCTAAAGGATTTGGTCCAGTCCCGGTGTACCATGACAACACGGGTGCCATTGCTCAAGCAAAGGATCCTAAGTCTCATAATCAATCAAAACATATATTGAGAAAGTTCCACAATATCCAGGAAATTGTGGAAAGAGAAGACATCATCGAACGAGTCACAGCTGCAGACAACATTGCTGATCCACTTACGAAGCCTTTGTCAGGACCATTGTTTGGAAAATATTGTGAGGCAATGGGTTTACATCTGATGACTAGTTGGCTATAGGGCAAGTGGGAGATTGTTATATAGGTGTCCAGCTAGCCAACTGTTGGTAGTGGGTTTTTTTGCCTCCGATTGTAGAATAGTCTTTTGTCATTTATATAATTTAAATTTTCATGGCATTCTTTATCTTTATTACTAATAATTAAACTTGTTGGAAAAAGACCTTGAATGTACTAGTATATGTTAGATATGATAGTCGCTATGATAACTATCATGGAATACATCTAATAGTAACTATGAATTTTAAACGAGTTCCTAGTAGATTGGGTCATCCAAAACAAGAATAAGGGCCGCCCGAGTTTGATACTAATATCCGCAATGCGAAATACCATGTTTCATTGGTATGGAACATAAATGTTCTATCGATGATGACAAATACCATGTTTCATTGGTAATTAGAAATGGATATATATTCTGAGCATGCATGATGGATAGTGACGTGGTGATCTATCGAACTACCCTCGTTCGGACATTTCAAGTGGTTAACATTTGTCGAGTGGACTAAGTCCGAGGTTTGGTTGTACATGATTTCTCCTTACTACTCAAAACATAATTTATACTCTACATGATAGGGGCCTCACTTTGACCCATTTACCAACTGTCTGGGGGTCATCAGGTGGCGGGATTGGGTGAGGTCCCGATGTATGTAGGAGTCGATGCTTTTTATATTGAGGATTCACAGCTCGCCATGGTGCATAGATATTCTATGCTATCTGAGGAGATAATAATGTGACAAATCTCTGGCCAGAGTACTAGATGTGCTATAGAGTAAAATGGTTTACCTAGTAGGAAATGCAATGTTGCTATTTGATCTCCAAGATGTATTGCATGGCTATCGATCTATAGCGACTCTCGATTTATCAATGTTCATTGATTCGATTGGGATATTTGAGCTGAAGGGACTGTACTATACATTAGCCATTACCTAGTGGTTCTTTCAGGTACTATCAATGAAACCTAGGGAATCATGGGGCAATGTTGATAAATGCTTTACCATGTTTCGATGGGTAAATCAGAGAATGCGTTCTCCGAGTAAGGAGTTGTGAGCCGGATAGATGTATCCCTAAATCATTGAGGGTCACACAAGTACTGATTTCCTAACTATCAAATAGATATTAAACTCTAAGTGTTGAGTTGAGTTTGAAGAAAGGGAGAATGTGAGTATGACTTCCAAAATTCAACGAACGGAGTGAACCTGCCATATTTAGAATTAGTGGTCAAAGAATTTGATTTTGCATCATAATAGACAGTCTCATGTACTGAACGCATCGGATATATCTGATCATTGATTATGATTGTCATGATTCCATAATGATGGACTCTAAACTAATGTGCAATGAGGTTGGGCTTTCCAAGGCCCATCAAGGATTAGATGAGTCCATCAAGATATTTATAAACATGACATGTAGGGGGAAAATTAGACAAGAACTTGATTAATTGTATCATAAAACCCTAGACCTAGCCTCCACTCCACCATCGCCGCCGCCGCCGCTATTTGCCATGTGCGGTTTCCATCGTGTAGAATATGTTCGTAACCATTTGCTACGCTTTATAGTGCAAGATAGTAAAGGAATAGGGGAACTTGTCGTTGACTAGATTAGGCGATTGAACGGGTTCAACCGTTGAAGGGTCATCTCTGTTTTACGGACTGAGCGGAGCAGGGCGTGAAGTCATCAAAGGTAACAATTCAAATACCCTATGATTGTGTTTATTGTTTAGTTCATTATGTATGAGCGTCCCAGAGGCCGCGACCGGTTCAAAGCGCAAAAAAAATTAAAACTTCCGTTGCGCATCGGGGATGTGATCAGGATCCGTCGTATGTCAGCCGTGGGTACGTCTTACTAAAACTACAGATCTCCAACATTGCACTAATGGAACTTGAAATTTCAAGTCAAATATATAATTGTGGACTTTATGTTAGAGTATGTGCCTAGCTAGCCAACTGTTGGTAGTGGGTTTTTTTTGACTCTACTGTATAAACGATCTTTATTCATATAATTTACATTTACATGGTATTCTTTACCTTTGCTTTTATTGTGCAAACTTGTTGAATAAAGACCTTGAATTCACTATAGTGTATGTTAGATGTGATAGTGGATTTGATGGCTATCATGAAACACATCTAATAGTCACTGTATGTTCTAAACGTGGTCTTGGTCGATTGGACCGTCCAAAAGATTATATGGGTCGCCCGAGCTTGAGACTAGCATCTGCGATGCAAAGTACCACATGTCATTGGTAGGAAAATGGAGATATTCTGAGAATGCATGATGGATAGTCACCCGGTGATATATCGAACTACCCTCATTCGGACTTTCCAAGTGGTTATCATTTGTTGAGTGAATTAAGTACGAGGTTTTGATTGTACATATTAGTCCTCATTACATGAAACATGATTGAGACTCTACATGCTAATCGCCTCATTTTGACTCGTTTACCGACTCCATGAGGATCATCAGGTGGCGAGGTTGGGTGAGGTCACGACGCATGTAGGACTCGTGCTTTGTTATCGAGGATTAACCGCTCGCCTTGGTGCATGGATATCCTATGATATCTGAGGAGATAATAGTGCGACAAATCTCTGGCTAGAGTACTAGATGTTCTTTAGGAAATGGGTTTACCTAGTAGTTATGCGATGTCACTATTTGATCCAAGATGTATGCATAACTATTGAATCTATAGCGACTCTCGATTTACCAAAGGTCGTTGATTCGATCGGGATATATGAGATGAAAGGACCGTACTGTATCCTAACCATGACCAACTGGTTCTTGCAGACACTATCAGTGATACCCTATAGGATCATGTGGGATGTTTTTATACGCTTTACCATGGTCCAATGTGTAAGTCTGAAAATGTGTTCTCGAAGTCACAAAGAGCTGTATATCTGAACCATTGACGGTCACACAAGTACTGGTTTCTCAATTCCTGTACGACAATGGTACTCAAAGTATTGTGTATAGTAGGAGAAAGGTTGTGAGTATGACTTCCAAAATTAGTCAAGGGAGTGTGACTTCCAAAATTAGTTAAGGAAGTATGACTTTTATATTTAGCTAGGAGTGGAACTGTTATTTTTGGATTTGGTGGTCTGAAAAATTATTTTCACATAATAATGTATCGTTTTAGAAACTTTGCAGATTGGTCCGATTTGATTGTCGATCGGGATTGTGATGACACCACTATGATGGACTTAAAATGCGATGGGCTTAGGCCTGCTCTGGGCCCATTAACTTGGTTTAAGCCCATGAAACGTATATAAATAGTGATCATGGGGTGTCATTTTAAATGTACCAAGTTGTGTTGACAACTCTCCTCTCCCCTCCACTCTTGGCCTCCTCCCGCCGCTGTCATCGCCGCCGAAATTCATTCCAACAGTCTCGATTTGGATATTCCGTCCGTGATACTTTTTCTGGTTTTCTAGTGCAAACCAGCAAAGGAATTGGGATCCTATTCATGGATCGGATTAGACGATTGGAGCTGTTCAACCGTTGAAGGGCTATATCCCTTTGTGAAATAGTCGGAGCCGGGTGTCAAGTCGTCAAATGTAAATATTCTAATTGCCCTATGAATTTTTAATGTTTTGATTTATCACGTATGAGCGTCCCCGAACGTCATGACCAATTAACGGCGGAAATAAAAATTTTAAATCTTTCGCTGCCTGTCGAGGGCGTGATCTGGATCCATCGCTGCGCCAACACTTTAATAATTATTTTATTTGTAATGCATGTGGAGAGATATGATTTTTATTGACACAAGGAAAGATTTTGTTAGAGTTCTATTCCATAAAAACTATACTTTGTTATTAGATGGATTTTTATCCTTAACAAACTTTAGATTATTTTCGTAGGTTTTCAATTTTTATTCTAGATTTAGTCTCCTCTCTGTTTTTCTAACTTGGAATGTGCTCTTCACTAGCCACCGCCGGCTATTCTTCTATGTTTTGTCAAACCCTAGTTTTTATCTTTTGATTAATTTTATGGAGATTGAGAACGCGTTTATGTTAGGCTATGTTTTAATACCTGATTCAAGGGATTTTCATTTATTCATTGATGAAATGAAAAGGGGGTGCCGTGAGCTCTCACACAGCTCGGACACCAATTCTTGGATCGAAAACAAAGATTACGTGTATTTAAAAAATATTTTGAAAAACAGCACGCAATATCGAAACGGTAAGATCGTGCCTAAGCTGGATCAACACGCAGCAGCAGATCGCATGCGATCTGGTCTGTGAAAATTGAAGCTGCAAAAGCTCATGTTTTTGAAAGATTTTAGCACCGATAAGTAGATCAGGTATGGTTAAAAATCATGCGGATAGAAACCTGAATACTCTCTGAAAATTGAAATCTTAAAGCTGGTTTAAAACATGAAATGCTAGATGCAGAAAGCTGTAGAGAAAATACGCTGTGAATTTGTTTATGGAAGTTCGGAGCTCAATCTCCTACATCTCCCCTTATTCCATTGCTGGAAGGATCCACTAGAAGATTTGATCTTACAGCACTCTGTACTGACCCAATCCAACATCCCTCAAGCTGTGAGAACTCCTAGCCTCAACTGCACACCAGCTCGTAGGCTTTCTGAATTACTAAACACTTCTTTAACGCCTCAGTGAGAAAGACTACGATGATTTTGTGTATGTTCGTGATTTACTCATCTAATCTATTCAGCTCTCCTCTCATATGTGAGTGAATCTATGTGTGAGAAATTACACAGTGTAGGCTCACTCTCTCTTGTTTTCTCACACACTGGGAAGCGCTTTTTTCAAGCTGATAACTTCATATGCTTCCCTGTTTATGCAGTCGATTATGGAATATGCAATAAGGCTCTAGGTAGTGCACCAGCTCACACCTAGTTACTAGCTCGACTTATACACCAGCTGCCACCTGAGTGTACAATCTCTCGACTGTTGCACAAGCTCTTGATTTCTGTTTTTTTCTTGTGCATCTTCTTTATTATCATCTTCTGTTCATCGTCTCTACTACATATATATAGCCTCTGTGCAATTCTATCCGTTGGACACAAAGTTCAAAGCCATTGAAAAGGCTTCTGTAAAATTCTGACAATGTTGTACCTTGTATCATTTATCATTTAATGCGTCTATAGGCTTTGTTGACTTTGAACATGTGACCACTGCACTTAACGTTGAAAAAACAAAGCAAATCAGTTTGAACTAATACAATACAGTCTTCGCATACACTTGTGTTCAAACTGCTTTGCTCTGATTTGATAGCCTTTTCTCTGAACTAGTCTCTCCCAACTGGTCTCTGAGCTGGATACTGTTCTCCTGAGCTGAACTATTTTTGTCTGTGCTGATCTTTGCTCTAAGCTGGATCAGCTTAGATTTCTTCCAGACCAGCTTGGCGGTCCTCTGCTTGATCAGCTTGGATGTCTTCGGCAGTACCAGATTGGGCGTCCCCTTACTGTTCCAGCTTGGACATTTCCTCAATATGCAGACAGCTCATTGTTACCAGCTTGCGTCCGATCTGATATAGTGCACTTCTCTTGATCTGAACCATCTTGCGACTCTGAACCAGCTCTCTTCTGATCATATCCATCTTTGACCTATAAAGGATCGAGTACACCTTGCATAATTGGATTCCTGGAAGAATGTTGCCACTTCTTCTTCTATAGAAACACAAGCTTTCCTGATTACATTCATCTCTTCTAAAAGAACCTGGGTAACTTGTCATTCACTAACTGCATCTCTTAACCAGCTCGCTTCTAAACCGAACAGCTTGCATCTAATCCGAACCAGCTCACGACAGAGCTGATTCAGATTTGGCCTGCACACTTAATAAAATCGTTAGAAACTTACAAACAGATTTTGTGTTAATCAAAATTCAAATGCGATCTGTTTTACAGATCCAACATTCTTTTTTATCTCTGTGAGGTTATGAACTTGAATGTATAATTCTTGTTTTATTTCAACTATTCGATGATTTATGTTTTGTTGTTATGGAAGTTGATATGGCTATTAAAGTGACAACGTACATAGATATATGTCTATTGATTGCTATCCATGAATTTAGTGATCCGTAATATCATGAATGATTGGTACCTAAGTAGCAAAGATAGAGTATGTAGTGCTATCATAATATATTCGATCAAAGTAATAAATGAAACTATAACAATCGCAGTTCATTAGATTTTTAGGGTTAAGTGATTTCACAAAAGCGAAAAGTTGTTTCAATTGACATGGAACACTATCATGCCCAATTGGTTATTAATAAATTTTGAATTAAATTAGGGTAAAATGCTCAACTCCCAAAAGCATAAACAAACTTTGTGCTGAGTCCATAAATCAGAAAAGATTTATTTCAACTCACTCACATCTCAATCTTATTTGTTTCCACTCCCCATCCCATATAATTTACATATATACCCTCAACCTCAATAGAAGCCTGCATATTTCCCAAATCGATCGATTTGCTCAATCCCTTACATTCCTTCCACCACCACCACCCCCGATCCATCAATATCTTCATTCGTAGCACAACCCCCACCACCACCCCCGATCTTACTCCAAAGAAAAAGCTGGATCTGTGTAACAGATTAGATCTTTTTTCATACACACATTGGTGACCCAGAAAATCGAGGTACATTTAACATCATCTGAATAAAATCTGTTGTCTAAAAAATATATGAGAATAGGAGCCGATTCATATCTCAAGGCCTTGAGCTGTAAATTTATAAACACAGAAGAATATTTAGCACACTTACAGAATGTCTCACATACAGATAAAATAACTTATTATAAATAGAGTTACTGACTGTTGGATCTGTGTAACAGAGCAGATCTTGATTTCGATGAACACAAAACTTGCTCTTATGTTTCTGACGATCTACACGAGTGTGCAGGTCTAAGCTGGAAGCATATCAGATCGGACGAGAGCTGTGAGCTGAAGAATTGCGCTGAAGTAGATCAGACCAGACAAGAGCTACGAGCTGAAGAAATGCGCTGTACTTACGAAGGACTAAGAATATGTTCATGGTCTATGGGGGTGGTGAAGTGAAATTGGAAGTCTACACTGATTCTAGATTCCAATGCGATGTGGATGACTCGAAGTCAACCTATGGATTTGTATTCATACTCAATGGTGGTGCTGTTTCTTGGAAGAGTTCCAAGCAAGACACCATCACGGATTCAACCACTGAGGCTGAGTACAGCTCAATCCGTACCTTTCGCAGCTCCCGTAGCTTCTCAGCTATTATATCTATCCGGCCTCCTTCCGACTCAAAACTTGTCAGGCCCCGTGCTAATTACTCACAATTAACACATTATAAACGCATAAACACGGAAGCTAAAATCAGGGCTTAAAATTTTTTTCGAAATCATTTGGGCCTGAACGTAAAAACATACATCCAAAATATCGATAGTCAAAATATAAGTTAACTCAAACTTATACAAACCAGGCAACAACAAATCTCAAGTCTAAAATAAATCCCCAATACATAGAAACACGGGGCATCCCCCGGTTTAGTACATATCATAAATATAACTGGACTCATGGGAACGGGGGTCGACCAGCTGTACCACTGCTCTGTCCAGCCTGGCTACCTGAAGATCCTGCAAATGGGTGACACAGACCCAAGCCACAAAAGCAGGAAAACAGAATACGAGGTCAAGCCTCAGTACGAAGAGCTATCAAAACATCTAACATGCAACATGCCATAAATCAATGCTATGAATGCATGAGGGCTATCAAAGAATCGGATAGCTAGACCAATCTATCAACTGGCAATTCAAATCAAGCCTCTATACCATGCATGGCCAATCAGCCGGTGGAAATCATCGGTCCGTGATCATCGGGGCCCGTCAGCCCATCACAGCTCGGTGGTAGACACTCGAATCCGGTAGTCACCACTCCGATGATAGCGTTGGAATTTTCGGGCACGACTCATCGGTCGGCCAGTCACAACGTGGCACCCAATCAGGTCATGAAATCAATCTGTCAATTCAGTCTCAAGATGTATGCATGAATGCCATTCATTATTCAAATCATGATGCATACAATATCAAATTCGTAAAACAGAACACATATAACTCAATTCAACATTCAGTTTCACGTAAGGGCATCGAAACAATCCAACAGATTTCATAGCCTGAAATATACGCACGTTCATGCATCAAAGCTGTAAGAACTGCTCACTCGTACCTCAACTGCTTCAAACTACCTTAAATCAAAGCCCCTGAAATCTGAACCTGCACCTGAACACAAACACACGATGCACAAATTCAGGAAAAGCACCAACAACTCACGGCCCTGCGTAAAAACCCACGGCTAGAAATACATCAACTCAACCCAGCACTCAATCCTACCCAACTAACCTAACAGAAAGCTTAAAACAAAGCTAGGAACAAGATTTCAACAACCAAAATCGGAAGCTACCTGCACGTCCAAATCCACTGCCGAAAATTAGTAGCTTCGTACTCTCGTTCCAGCTCCCTACAGCCTCAAAAAGTGGTAAAATCGCCGGGGAAGTTTTCGATGAACAGTAACCCGAGGGTTTGAAAAGGAACGAAAGTTGGGAGGAAAATAATTGCTAAGTATGGAGTCTGCTTCAATAATTGAAGGCCACGCTTCCAATTTATACACGAGAGAAACCAGCTAAAATATCCACCGACAAAACAGATCCCTGCATCGCTCGAAATTGCAAAACAGATCTCTCAATTTGGCGCTAAGTCCCATCAGATCTCACGCTATACAAATTCTCGCGCAAACATCAAATCGACAGCGTTTAGGTAAAAACAGATCCCATCGCTTGCGCAAAGCAAAACACGCTAAACACTGGAAACCCCAAAACGACGACGTACAACAAAACAGATCTTAGCGCTCACACAACAGATCTCAGCACTAATCACTAAAACAGATCTCTACGCAATACAAAACACGCTAAGGAGCGAAACGACGGCGTTCTAAAGAAACAGATCTCAGCGCTTAAAACATGTGCATAACATAAAACGACGTCGCTGGCTAAACAGATCTCTCCTCAACGAATAACGCTAACGCTCAAATCAGACGTCAACTCTAATTCGTTGACCAACACGTGTCGCCATCTCATTCAACGTGCTAACAATACAGATCTCTCACGTGAAACCAAATCTCTCCTATGAACGCGATCACGCTACTAACATGAGATCTGCTTACGTCACCAGATCTCTCACCAATTCCATTTTCGTTGACTCTCGTTGACATCTGAACTTCGAAAGAATAGCATATACATTTCCACGCCATTCTGGACAAACCAGATCTCACCAAAACGCAGTGTTTTATCTTCTTCTCGCGACAAAACACGCAACGCTAAGGAAAAACAGATCTCATTCGAAACTCAAACAGATTTCACGGGAAGCCAAACAGATCTCACACAAAAACTAGCAGATCTCACCAACATGTCACGACCAGAATTCTCAAACAGTTCGAACAGATTTCACCAAAACCAGATTTCACACAAAATCATATTTCAACTCGAAAATTTCGAAATTCCTGAATCCAAAATTCTTAATTTCCGTGACTAATCAAATCCCAAAATCCTATTAATCACTAATTAGAAATCCGATTCCTCACAAAACTGTTACTAGAACATTGGTCTGAAAGAGGGGTTTCCAACCGAGGTACCATCACTCAAATCTGACCAGTCAATCTCTGGAAATCGGAAGACAAAGGTGTCGGGTGAACAGTAGCAAGGAGGGTTTGAGGAATAAGTCGGGAACTTGAGGGACAGGATAAGATATGTCAGTTGTAAAAATGTAAAAATGAGTAAGTGTTGGTCAACACTTATATAATACTCCCAGTCAAAGCTACAGTGAAGTCAAACCAGCTCAGACTTTACTACTGTACCAGCTCAGACATGCAAACCAGCTCAGGGAGTATGTTGCCCTCAACCAGCACAGCGCTTACCTGACCAGCTCAGGTACTTCAAGCAACACACATCCAGCTTGGATCACTCACACAAACCCGGTCTGGTATACAGTGCTCAGATCAGCTCAAACCTCCCCACTGTTCCAGCTTAGGTACACAGACACCAAAACCAGATCGCATTCCAACAGAACAGCTCGGAGCATCCAGCACATCTCTAAGCCGGGTCCAGCTCACACATACCCCATAATTCCAAAGCTAAACCGTCTAATCTGGTATCCACAAAACCATTTCACGGTAGAACTCAAACCAGCATAAGGAAACCTGGATGGGCACACGCCTAAGCTGGTCCCTTCACCAGCAGCTTATCCAGCTGAAGTATCCACTTGGTTCTTGAGGTGTGGAAGATTCACTTGGTACTTCAGTTGGTTCTCGAACTTCTTCGAGTTCTACTATCTTGCCTTTTCTATGAAGTAGAAATTTTCTTTCCAAAAAGGTGGCATTTCTAGAAACAAACACTTTTGTTTCACTGAGATAGTAGTGTTGGGGATCCGGATCCGCCCCCCGGCCAGGAAGCGGAAGAACAATAAACATAGAACCGGGAGGCGATCAATACGAAGAAAAATTAACATTCTACGACATTCATATGATGTTTAGCATGTTACCTCGCTGGCACTTGTGCCTGGCTCCAACCGTGATTACAATAATCCGGCTCTTCTCGGTAGATTGCGGTAGATTATCGCCAATCCGGTCCACGACCAGATACGAGACTCCTTCGTCAGGCTGCACTAGAAGCCCTGAAGAGATCAGCACGAACGGATTCTCCACGTCGAGTTGGCCGGAAACCAGTTTTCCGGCGAAGACGGCGGCGGCGCACGGCGGCGGCGGAGGCGGCGTGAGAGAGGGAGGGGAGGGGCGGCTAGTTTAGTGCTTAGGGTTTTAGAAGTAGAGTTAATTATGTTGTTATGAAGCCTAATCATCAATTAAATAGAGTGTTGGACTTGGACCGGCCCAACGGGCCCGGGTCCAACAATGAACATTCAGTTCATTTCCAACACCGAGACTTCATCATAACTCCGATCGCCGATCAGATCGGACCGATCGACTCAGTTTCCAAAACTGAACAATATGATCTGAAAAACCATTTTTCAGAACCCCAGTGCAAAAAGACCGTTTTGCCCCTCAACGGCGGGAAGAGTGTTGGACTTGGACCGGCCCAACGGGCCCGGGTCCAACAATGAACATTCAGTTCATTTCCAACACCGAGACTTCATCATAACTCCGATCGCCGATCAGATCGGACCGATCGACTCAGTTTCCAAAACTGAACAATATGATCTGAAAAACCATTTTTCAGAACCCCAGTGCAAAAAGACCGTTTTGCCCCTCAACGGCGG
>KQ994741.1:66658-81245 GCA_001598015.1 Dorcoceras hygrometricum
GGATCCGCCCCCCGGTCAGGCAGCGGAAGAACAAAAAACATAGAACCGGGAGGCGATCAATACGAAAAAAAAATTAACATTCTACGACATTCATAGGATGTTTAGCATGTTACCTCGCTGGCACTTGTGCCTGGCTCCAACCGTGATTACAATAATCCGGCTCTTCTCGGTAGATTGCGGTAGATTATCGCCAATCCGGTCCACGACCAGATCCGAGACTCCTTCGTCAGGCTGCACTAGAAGCCCTGAAGAGATCAGCACGAACGGACGAGAGTCGCTAGAGATCCGATAGCTATGCATACATCTTGGAGATCGAATAGTGACATCGCGAGTGTAACTAGGTAAACACATTTACCTAAAACACTTCTAGTACTCTGGCCAGAGATTTGCACACTATTATCCCCTCAGATAGCATAGGATATCCACGCATGTCTGCGAGCGGTGAATCCTCGACAACGATGCATCGACTCCTACATGCATCGGGGTCTCACCCAATCCCGACGACTGGTGACCCCAAGTGAGTCGGCAAACGGGTCAAAGTGAGACGCCTATCATGTAGAGTCTCAATGACGTTTCGAGTCATGAGGACTAATCGGTACAACCATGACCTCGGACTTATCCACTCGACAAATGATAACCACTTGGAAAGTCCGAAGGAGGGTAGTTCGATAGATCACCAGGTCACTATCTATCTGCATGCTCAGAACATCACAATGTTCCCTACCAATGAAACATGGTACTTCGCATCGCAGATACTAGTCTCGAACTCGGACGGCCTTATCTTCATTTTGACGGCCCAATCGACTAGGAACATGTTCAGAATACACAGCGACTATTAGATGTGTTTCATGATAGCCGTCATACCCACTATCACATCTAACATACGCTTTAGTGTATTCTAGGTCTTTACTCAACGCAATTGTAAATCATTACACACATAATGAAAGTAAAGAATGCCATATAAGAAAATGCGAATATCATATATAAAGATCGTTTGTACAAGAGTCTATAAAACCCACACGCCACAAGTTGGCTAGTTGGTCATCTACTCTAACAAGTAGAAGCAGTATTTGATCGAATTCTTCGGATACCCAATGAAGTAGCATAACATGGATCCATTATCCTGCTTATCTCTCACCGTCTGCTTCACGTAAGCAGGACATACCAAATTCCTCAAGTACGAGTACTTGGGTGGCTTGTCCATCCATATCTCATATGGAGTTTTATCCACTGCCTTGGTGTGGACATTGTTCAACAACATTACCGTCGTTTTGAGCACATAGCCCCAAAACGAGGCAGGAATTCGGTGAAGCTCATCATAGATCGAACCATGTCCATCAAAGTTCGATTACGATGTTCCGCTACACCATTGTGTTGTGGTATGTCAAAAAAATTTTGACATTAATTATTTTAACAATATATATTTTAACACAGTTTTCAAAATTATTTTGTTTTTTACCCAAGGGAATGGGTGGTTGGGTGGTGTTTTATACTGCTTTTTATATATACCATAGGGATTTGGGACATACATCTATAGATTTCTTTTCTTTAATTTCTCTGCTAAAGGGATGCATCATCTATAGCCGGAGGGATCCACTATGAGAGAATCCCATTCTCCTTAAGATAGTCTTGAAATTCGGCACTCAAGTATTCTCCACCTCGATCTGATCGAAGTGTCTTAATAATTTTTCCTAGTTGATTTTTTACTTCAGCCTTGAACTCCTTGAACCTTTCAAAGGATTCAGACTTGTGCTTCATTAAGTACAAGTACCCATACCTAGAGTAATCATCGTTAAAGGTGATGAAGTAGGTGTGACAGAACTTAGTACCAATTCTAAGTGTGCCATACACATCAGTTTGGATCAAATCCAATAGGCCTTGTGCACGTTCAGGCTTGCCATTGAAAGCAATTTTGTCATTTTTCCTTTGAGACAGGATTCACAAGTTGGTAAGGAGTTAATATCAGACATATTAAACACGTTACTCCTAACCAACTTGTTCATTCTCTTCAAGGAAATATGACTTAGACTAGCATGCCAAAGTTGTGCCAGGTTTAGACTATCATAGTTCCTTTTGATTGTTGTTGTATGTGTCTCCACATCGAGAGTTGGAACTTCTCTCAATTTTAAGTTGTACTGATCATTTTCGTGTTCCCCAATTCCAATTAACATTTATTTTTGTAAATATTTCAAATCGAATTAGCAAAATGACAAGAATATCCATCACTACCAAGCATATAAATGGAAATAATTTTTTTATTAATTCAGGAACATATAAAACATCTTTCAATAACAACTTATAATTTGAATGAAGAAATAAATATACATCTCATATCACTTCGGCCACAATCCTTGCTCCGTTTCCAAGACTCAAGTGGGTCTCACCCTCCCTAAGACGGCGACTTCTTTTTACCTACAAGTCATTGTAGATATGAGATCCATATCCGGTATCAAGTACCCAAGAAGTCGAGTTAAGAGACATATTTATTTCAATGTAGAATATACTTTTTGCAATTCGCAACTGCTCGAGGTAACCTCGATAGTTCCTCCTCCAATGCCCAGGCTTGTGGCAATGGTGGAAAATATCCTCAGACTTGTTCGGCTTCGGAGCCCTTGCCTTGGGCTTCTTGGTGGGATTTTCCTCCTTCGTAGGGGCAAAACGTTTCTCACCCTTGCGTTTGGGCCCCTTCATCGCAGAGAAGAAGAGCCCAAAATCAGGATGGGCTTGTTCTTTTCTTATGATCTCCTCAAATACGACAAACATGTTTACCATCTCTTCAAGGGTGGCATCCAGCTTGTTCATATTGATGTTGACCAAAAACGGGTCGAATGCAGCAGGGAGGGGAAGAAGAAGAAAATCCACAGACAGCTCATGTGGAACCGAGATTTCGAGGCCCACTAGCTTTTCAATGAGACCAATCATACGGACCCCATGCTCGCGGACCAAAGTCCCCTCGTGCATGCGGCTCGTCATGAGCTCCTTGACAGTGGTGAACCTCTCCGTCCGAGAGTTCTCCCCATACAGATCCTTGAGGTGAATGTGTATGGCAGCAGCATACCCCATCTCCTCGAATCACCGCTGCAATTCGTTGGATATGGAAGCCATAATGTAGCACCGAGATTTAAGCTCGTCGTCCCACCATTTTTCCAATTTTGCCAGCTCCTCAGGACTGGCATCGATAGGGGCCTCCTTCGGAGGGCTCTTCTCTAGCGTGTAGAGAAGCTTCTCCGAAGCCAAGACAATTTTGATATTTCGAAGCCAATTGTGGTAGTTAGTGCCAGTAAACTTGTTGCTATCCAGTATAGCAGCAAGTGGATTTTTAATCGAAGACATGATAGATAGCAGTTTATACTGAAAGGAAAAAATGGACATGCATTACAGAGTATTCATGAAAAATGCGAAGACATAAAACAAGGTCATTTAGTTTTATGAATTACCCTCCCACTATTTTAACAATTTCACCATCCTTTAATGAAATCGGGAAAGCCAGTTTCCTTAGTGGGTATATAGAGTCCAATTAAGAAATCACAGTCCCGAATAATATCAGCCAACCATGATCCTTAAAAGATAGAGCCGAGTTGCAACAGGTGCAACCTCCATGTATTTACCTCACGTCCAGTAAGGGCCCAATAGTATGACGCCGATTACTATCACGTGTCAAGATGACCCATCAATGTTGATTTATAGTGGACGGTCTCCATAACATCCCCGATAATATGAGCCAATGTCATGGGGGTTCCATACAACTCACGGCAAGTGGCAATGGCGTACACAGCTTTTCGGTATACAGAACCCCCCCAATAATATGAGTCGGGTTATGTATGTAGGTAGCATCGATGTATACCCATTGTTGATAGAAGGTAGGAAATTTTAAATAATATTTAAATTTCCTTAGCTTCATGATCTTATCAAATAAACTTTTATTTTATGATCAATTTAGAAGTCATGGACCAACATTCTCCAAGAGTGCTTCCAGGTTGTTGGAAGGTCTAAGGCCCACTTAAAACCCAACTTTCTAAGACAAAGCAACGCCCCTCGGTGAGCCCAATCGGTACAAGACATTTTTAAGCTGGTCTATGAAGGACTCTCTTAGATTACGTTTTGTCACACGTCCTCATAATTATCAATAAACTAAGTTCCTTTATTAATCATGAAACATTTAATCTTGATATAAATTTTAAATCAAATTTAGATTGAGGGATTTTAATTTTGACATTTTGTCTCAATAATTTTAAATCAGATTTAAAATTCATGGATTCAGATATATATCATATATATAACAGGGATGATCGATAACCGAGAGCTATACGATCTGTGGTTGCCAAGTACGGATCTAGGTCCAATCGTAGGTGATATGCAATATACAAATGCAATCCTATTACATAATCTTCCAGTTTTACATGTTTTTGGTCTTCAATATCTTTGATCATCATCTTCACTATCTTCAAAATAACCTCCCATTAAGTCTAATATTTACATTTAAATATCCATGACAAATAGGGATACATTTAAAGGGGTAGGAACGGGCCATAAACCATGCCCACTTTATATGATTTCGACAATATTAAAACCAAGTAATGTAACCTAGCATATACTTAAGGCATTGGGCATGGTTCTCGATCATCCAAACAACATTATTTATTCAATTAATCCAATTAATTAACATAAATAAAACAAACAAATCAAATTCGCTTTTATCCAACAAAATTATATTTTAAATATAAAATCATATTTTATAAGTAAAATCATATTTTGTTATTTTAATTGCATCAAATAATTTTGTGCTTAAAACAATTTTAGTTTCAATATCTCAAAATTTTCAAAAATTAATTTTGGTCCAACCAAAAGGCGCGATAGCAAGTATCGGCCCAAAATACATCGGGCGCTCGGATCAGGCCTGGAAAAACCTAGGAAGCAAAACCCCCTCACCACGTCGCCGCCCCGGTGCCGCGAAATGGCGGGTGCCTCACCCGCCGCACGCGTGCTGCACGCTGTGCACATCCACGTGCACGTACGGGTGGTGGCCTGCTGCACGTACCATGGGCACGGGCAGCACGCTCAACCCCGTGCGTGACATGCATGTAGGGGTAGCGGCCCTCTGCGCGAGAAGCGCGCAGCTGCAGGCACTACGCGTGCGCAACGCCCGCCGATGCCTGCATGCACAACATGCTCCCGTCCGCGCATACCGTTGGCTCCACCCGAAGAACCCAATTGTTCGTTCTCTGTATCCATCACTTGCTCAACAATCTGATCAACCAGCTCAATCTTTCCCTCTACAGTAGGCACAGGAATATGAGGCTCATGTTACCGATCCGGTTGCTCTTCTGGTCCTGGATTGGTGGGTTTTGCGAGCTGAGCCTTAAACTCTTCCCAAGTCAGGCAAGGAGTCAAATTCAAAGATCCAAATCTGTCTAAGATCGCTCATTGTACGTAACAGGCAGACCAGCTCGAGCTTGAAATAATTTTATGCTCTTCCTGGATTCGGCCAACTCAGCTTCCAGCAAGTGAATAGCCATAATGTCCTGGTTGGCCGATGGCTTATCCTTGTTGAAATTTTTCCAATGCTCAGCCACAACTTCTTGCATAAGCAGCTCCACCAACTTGTATCAGATGACATCCCTTCGCTGCAGCAGCTCATTAACCGTGTCCGTTTTGGCCCATGGCAGTAACTTATTCTCAGCTGCTGCAAACTCACCAAAAAACTTCATAGAAGAAATCTTATCCAACCAATAACTAGTTCGGAACCAATACCATTTGATCCAAAGTTGGCACTCAGCTTGCTCCCGGATGTTCTGAATTACCAGCAGATAGTGTTCTTCTACTGGATTTGATCGATCAAAGTGGGGCAATACTCCCTTGCCTTTTTCTTCTGGGTCAATCTTTGGAAGAAAATGTGTGACCCATTTGATCTCTTGAATCTCGATCGGGGCAAAGATATCCTTGCCGGTATAAGTTGTAGGCTTCTCAGCTGGTTGGGAAGATTCACGCCTTCCACATTAGCCTCTTCATTGGTAACAGGCTCCATCTCCGTCCTATTTCTACCCTCCTCCTGCTGTGTTCGACCAACATTCTCCACATGTTCCTCATTCTCTTGAGTTATCCCTACATGTCCTTCGAGACTACCAACAGTAGGCTTATCAAGCTCGCCCTGAGCAATAGTAGGATCATTGCCATCCTGTCTCTCCTTATTAGCTTGGTTCTCCATACGCTCGTCTTGCTCAACAGTGTTGGAGCCATCATCAGCGTGCATCTCCACCTCTGGAGGTGTTGCCGCAATAGTTTCTTCTCACCTGCATCAGCGTGCATCTCCACCTCTGGAGGTGTTGCCGCAATAGTTTCTTCTCAACCAGTAGTTGACCCCTCGTCACCCCCGGCTGGTATAGCAGGGATTGAACCAGGCTGAGAATCAACCCTATCACCACTTGTTTGCTTTAGCCTATTATGCCAATGTGTCCTCTGCTTCTTCTTGATTTGCACCTGATGGATGGACATAGTGGTTTCTGAATCAGATGGATTCATAATCAATTTTCGCTTGGTTGCAGTGCCTCTTCTCTTGAGTCTAGACAGCGGGCGCGAATCCACATCTGAGCTGGTCTCAGAAGTGGACTCCGCAGGAGCAGCTTGGCTCCCAGCCTCCACTGTCTTGCTCACCACCATGTTCTGCACCTTTCTGGATTCTTCTTCCTCTTCTCCACAACCCTTTTTTCTTTTCCCACTGGCTGGTCTATCTGCGACTCTCCGCCCTCTATACCACTAGCCGTATCCTCAGTATGTTTGCTGGACTCACCAGCCGGAATCACTTTCAGATTTTTTTTGACATACGTCAATACCGATTTGCTGGTTAGGACTTTCTATGGATGCAGCTTGACTGATTCCCCCAGATCAGCCTTCACTAGATTTTCCAGCAGAACAATAACTTGCACTGCAAAGCCTTGTCACTTCCTCGTAGGATTCTTCACCATAGCAAGTAAAATATTGAAAAGAATTTGTGCTCAGTTTACCTTTAAATCGGCCGAGATGGCGACCATCAAATCAAACTTTTCACTATGACCATATCGAAGGACCGAGCCTTCTCACACAGCGCTTTGCTACAATATCGTGCAACAAGCGAAACTCCATCTTTATCTCCTTTTTCTTGCTTGGTGCCCTGAATGGCACATCAGAGCCAGAGAACCGCCTTTGCATCTCAACCACAGTCTCCTTCGGAATATCCATAAATCCAACCATTCCGTCGGTTGGCAACCCAAACGCCGTAGCGAACACATCTTTGGTAAAAGCCATCTTCCGATTTGCGACGAAACTGACAATCGTCCCAGAGATGACTTTTGCATTCACGAAAAATTCAGTTACAGCTCCTTCATACAAGGAGTTAGAAGCCTCTAGAAACTCTTTAAGCCATGTGTCCTCTAGGGACTTAAACATACGCACCATACCAGAATGCTCCATAGCGAGCACAGATGCGAAATCCACCTGCATAGCATTAACAGAGAAAAAAGCGGCCATTTCTGATAATAAGGGGTTAGAAAATTTGAATAAGCGAAAGATTGCACGAAGAAAGCAGTAAATTTGGTTGCTAAATTGCAAGATTGTGCGAAGATTTGAAAGCGTACTGTAAAAAGTAAAAAGAAACTATTTATGTACGAAGGGAGAGAGAAGGTTTTGCGGGACACGTGTCATCATCATATTAAAAAGACATTTGAAATTCCAAAAAGATGACCGTTCGATTTAAATACATTTTAGAAGCAACCCAATCTCTACCGTTCGATTTTATATACCAGCACAGAAACAAATAAGTCAAACACCGTGATAACATCTCACTGTACATGCCTCAAGCTGGACCAGATCGGCACGGTGCTAACCAGCTCGAAGACAACCAGCGGACTGTTTAGTTATCTGTTTGACTCATATTGTTCCCCCTGAATTCATGCATGCAGAACACAATCATGACATATCCAGGAGACCTAAAATGTTTCTAAAGTACGAAAAATTAGCGTCCGACAGAGGCTTGGTGAAGATATCAGCTACTTGCTGATCCGTTGGCACATGCTCCACCCGAACGTCTTTCTTTAGTATGTGTTCTCGAATGAAATGATAGGATATGTCGATATGCTTGGTTTTGGAATGTAGCACGGAGTTTTGAGTGCGCAATCGCATTAGTGTTGTCACAGAAGATGGGTGCTTCCTGTGCATCGACTCCATAGTCACGGAGCTGTTGTTGAATCCATAATATTTGAGCGTAACAGCTTCCAGCTGCGAGGTACTCTGCCTCAGTGGTGGATGTGGCTGTCACGCCCGGTGCACTAATCACAGACTAAATACTAATTTAACCATAATACACGGAAGCATTCAAAATAGGGCTTAAAAATTTTTCATATTGGGCCTAATCCAAAATATCATATCAAAATACCACATAGTCGAATATAAGGAGTTTAACTCGAAACTCAAGAACACAACAGGTAAACAATAAATAGCCAATCAACTACAGATCCCCAAACATAAATAAAGTCAAAGGACATCCCTGGCTCAATATATCAATACATATTTATAATTGGGACTCAAATCAAAATGGGGATCGACCAGCTGAAGCTTCACTCTGTCCAGCCTGGTTACCTGAAAAAACCTGCAAAGGCCAACCAAGACCCAAGCAGCCCAAAAACAGAAAAAGAAAACGAGTTCAAACCTTAGTACGAAGAGCACTCATAAAACAGCAATTCATAAAACATGCAATATTCACATCATGATATGCGTGAGGCAGTCAAGGAAAATCGGTCATCTAGGCAATCGGCTCAGCTGGCAAATCTCAATTGAGCCTCAATACCATGCACAGCCAATCAGTCGGTGGAAATCATCGATCCGTGATCTTCAGGTCCGTCGACCATCACAGCTCAGTGGTCTTCAGGCGCGAAGACTCAGTCGGCCACCACCTCGATGATAGCATTGGACCTTTCAGACGCGACAACTCAGCCGGCCGATCACAATGCTAGCCCGACTCGGATCATCAATCAATCATCAGGCTCAATATGTATGCATGAATGCCAGGAATATCAATTCTCACATACATAAATCAACGTAAACAAAACAAGTAAATCACATAACAGCCAAGTCAAGTCTGTTCACGTAAACACCCAGATCACAGCATTCAGATCATGCTGGAATATTCACATGCTTATGTCCAAAGCTGTTTAAATAAGCTCAATTCGTACCTCAAATCTCAGTTTCTACCTCGACAGATCACGCAGAACACAGCTACAGCAGCCTGATCAACTCAGCTGCTCCACTAGCTCTTCCAGAACTCACAGAAGATGCCTACGAGCCCAGATTCGAATGCTCTAAAGAACAGAAGAATGACTGGTCAACAATCACGAAGATGCTCGAACCTGCAACTACTTCGCGCTCCCTCAACTCGTTGATCTAAAGCTCTAAACTGGGAATCCAAAGCCCTAAGGAAGACAAGCTCAACGCCACCAATATTACTCCAAACGGCGGCGTAAATCGACATCAGTCTCAAGAAATAGGGTTTGAATGAACAGTACTAATCAAGGGTTCTCGGGGAAGAAGATAAGAAAATATCGGGTTCGAAAATCGACTAAGTGTTAATCGACACTTATATTTAAATCTCTCGGTCAAAGCTACAGTGAAAGTCAACCACCGACAAACTCAGATCTGAGCGCTATTCAGATCTTAGCGCTAACTCAGATCTTCCCTCGCTACGCTATACTAGCGCACAACCATCGAACGATGTCGCGTTACCGCAAAACGACGTAGCATAGGGGTCCCGCTCAAAACAACAAATCTCACATAAAGCACCCGCTCGCGAACCTCCAAATCTGGTCAAATCTTAAGTCATTAAACTGCACTGGTCTACACCAACTCACGAAGACCTGTCCACACAGTACCGTTGACCAACACATGACTTCCACCAGAAAGGCGCGCGCATCTGCTCACTCTCTCCGAACAGATTTCGCTACTCAAATCTGACTATCACCCAACGACACCGTATTACTTATACTCACAACGACATAGCTTCACTTCCATCTCAAGGCAAGTCACTCCAACACACGAGGGACATCTCAAATGTAATTCTCGCTAGCACTTACGTGGGAATCCTAATAACTTACATTCTCCAAGCCACCCGGTAGCGATCAACATTCCACATCCGATATGTTCTACCTCAGATTTGAATACCCGAAGTCACCAACAGAAAACCAATTCCCTCAAATCTGAAAACCCGATAAGTAACGTTTCCATTGGTTAATCCTCATCCAAATATGATTAACCAATTAATCACCAATTAATAAATTTCTATTCCTCACATTCTCCCCAACTAGAAAAGGATTTCGTCCTTGAAATCAACTCTCAACAACAGATCAAAATCAAGAAAACACCAAAAAAATAACCAAAACTAAAGCTCAAAACCAACCAGCATACCTCAATGCTAATTCAAGCCAAAAATCAAGATGCAAAGCAACTCAAATCATGCAAACACTAAGCTAGAAGATTACCTGGAATGCTACTGTCAAAACTCAAACAGATGAGGCCACTACTGTCTCATCTTTTCCTCAACTTCCCATGTAGCTTCCTCTCTTCCATGCTTGCTCCATTGGATCATCACCAACGGTATACGCTTATCCCTCAGCTGCTTCTCCTTCCTATCCAGAATCTGCACTGGATATTCAACATAACTTAGGGTATGATCCAGCTCCACTTCATCAGTTCTCAGCACATGGGAGGGATTTGGCTCATATTTCCTCAACATAGATACATGAAACACATTATGCATCGTTGTTAACTCATCAGGCAGCTGCAATCTATATGACAAAGATCCAATCCTCTCAACAATCTCGAATGGACCAAAGAATCTAGGAGCCAATTTACCTTAAATCTGAATCTCATTACTCTCTTGAAAGGAGAAACCTTGAGAAATACTCGATCGTCAACTTCAAATTCCAATGGTATACGTCTCTTGTTAGCATGACTCGCATGAAGATCTTGTGCAGCTTTCATTCTACTCCGAATCAACTCAATCTGATCTTTCATATGCTGCACAAACTCAGGAGTAGACAACTATTTCTCACCAATCTCTTCCCAACAGATTGGAGATCTACACTTTCGACCATTCAAATGGAGCCATCCCGATAGTCACTTGGTAGCTGTTGTTATAAGAAAATTCAACCAAGGAAAAAGAATCCTGCCAGCCACCGCTGAAATCCAAAACCACAGCTCGCAGCATATCTTCTAAAAATCTGTATGGTCCTCTCAGATTGGCCATCTGTCTGAGGGTGATAAGCTGTACTCATAGCCAATCTGGAACCCATCGCTGCCTACAAGCTCTTCCAAAATCAAAAAGTAAATCTTGGATCTCTATCAGACACTATCGAAACCGGGACTCCATGAAATCTAACCACATGGTCGATGTACAACTTCGTCATCTTTTTCATCGAACACCTCACATCATTAAGAATGAAATGGGCTGACTTTGAAATTCTGTCAACAACAACCCAAATCGCATCACATCCACTATTCGATCGAGGCAAGTGAGTCACAAAATCCATGGCCACGTGCCCAATTCCATTGAGGCACTTCCAGACTCTGCAGTAATCCACCAGGTCTCATTCTCTTGGCCTTGACCTGTTGGTAATTCAAACATCGAGCTACGAATCCAGAAATATCATTTCTCATACCTTCCCACCAGTAGTGAGATTTCAAGGCATGATACATCTTCTTCTCGCCCGGATGCACACTGTAACGACTACAATGGGCTTCATTCAGGATGGTCTCTTTCAAATCAATCAGGTTCGGAACCACAAATCTACCAAGAAATCTCAAGCATCCATCAAGAGCAACAGAAAAATCTTCTAACTGACCATTCTCGGCCTTAATCTTCAATTCATGAATATACGGGTCAGTCCTATGTGCTGCTCTAATGTCTGTAATAATCTGTGGCTCAACCTGAAAAGAAGAAACCACGAAGTACTGATCATCTGGCTGAAAACGCCATACAAAAGTCCCCAAATCCTCATGGAATTTGGATATACTCATCGACGTCAACATCGCAGGTTGAGCTTTCCTACTCAAAGCATCCGCTACTAAGTTCATCTGCCCAGACTGATATGAATATCACAGTCAAAATCTTCGAGTAAATCCATCCAACGACGTTGCCCTCATGTTCAGATCTGACTGAGTGAAGATATAATTCAAGCTCTTGTGGTCCGTGTACACCACAAATTGCTCACCATACAGATAGTGACGCAAAATCTTCAACGCAATAACAATTGCAGCCAACTCTAGATCATGAACGGGGTATCTCGTCTCATGGGTTTCAACTGTTGAGACGCATAAGCTATCACACGCCTGTTCTGCATCAACACACAACCTAGACCATTCAGAAAAGCATCAAAGCACACTACGAAACCTCCAGAACCCGAAGGCAAAGCCAACACCGGGGTAATAGTCAACTTATCCTTAAACAACTGAAAACTCGACTCACATTCATCTGTTCAAACAAACTTCCTATCTTTCTGGGTCAACTGAGTCATCGGCTTGGCTATCGAAGAAAACTTCTCGATAAAACGTCTATAATAACCAGCCAAACCCAAGAAACTATGGATCTCGAAAACATTCCTAGGTCGTTCCCAGTTAAAAACTGCTTCGACCTTACTCGGATCCATAGAAATACCTTGAGCAGAAATAACATGACCCAAAAATACCACCTTGTCCACCGAAAATTCACACTTGCTGATCTTCGCATACAACTGTGAGTCTCTCAGTTTCTGCAACACCAATATCAAGTGTTCTTTATGCGCTCTGTAGCTCCTCGAATACACCAAGATGTCATCTTTGAAGACAATTATAAAACGATCAATGTACTCACTAAAGACGCGATTTATCAAATCCATGAAGACAGTAGGAGCATCCGTCAGGCATCACCAGAAACTCATAATGCCCGTATCTCGTCCTGAAAGCCGTCTTCGACACATCAGCGTCTCGAATCCACAACTGATGATAACTAGATCGCAGATCAATCTTAGAGTACACTGCCGATCCCTGCAACTGATCAAACAAGTCATCAATCCCCGGCAAAGGATATTTATTCTTGATTCGTCGCTTTATTCAACTGCCGAAAATCAACACACATCCTCATAGATCCATCCTTCTTCTTCACAAAGAGAATCGGAGCTCCCCAAGGAGACATACTCGGTCTGATGAAGCCTTTCTCCAAAATATCACGCAACTGATCCTTGAGTTCCTTCAGGGCTGTTCCTGGCACCAACTCTATGCTGAAGTCAATCTCTCTTCTCGGGGGAAATCCAGGAATCTCATTCGGAAAAACATCTGAGAACTCTCGATCAATCGGAACATCACTCAGCTCTATCCGTGATTCTCGAGAAACATCAAGGGCATAGATCATAAACCCTGAATTCTCTAGAGACAACAGGCTGAACATCTCCATGGAAGACACTAGTGGGATCTTCGATCACGAATCAGCACTGTAGAAATCCCACTTCTCCCCAACTAGAGGTCTAAACCTCACCACACCATGGAAACAATCTACAGTCGCTCTATAACTTGACAGCACGTCCATACCCAAGATACAATCAAAATATCTAATCTCCAAAACAATCAGGTTAGTCACCAGCACATGCTCATGAAATCTAATCACACAATCAACAACCACCTCACGGGACCTCAACCACATGCCAGCAGAAGTAGATACAGACACAACATCACACAGTGGGGTAACACTCAACCCACACTCATGCACAAACAAATCAGATATGAAGGAGTTGTTGGGGATCCGGATCCGCCCCCCGGTGAGTCAGCGGAAGAACAATCAAATGTAAACCGGGAGGCGATCAATATGAAAAACAACAATTCATAATTGTATACATAGGTCGTTTAAGCGGGTTACCTCGCTGGCACTTGTGCCTGGCTCCAACCGGTATTACAATAATCCGGCTCTTCTCGGTAGATTGCGGTAGTTTACGCCAATCCGGTCCACGACCAGATCCGAGACTCCTTCGTCAGGCTGCACTAGAAGCCCTGACGAGATCAGCACGAACGGATTCTCCTCGTCGAATTGGCCGGAAACAATTTTTCCGGCGAAGACGGCGGCGGCGCGTGGAGGCGGCGGCGGCGGCGGCTTGTGAGTGAGGAGGGGCGGTCAAGAGCTTAGGTTTAGGGTTATGAATGTAGTGTAGTTAATGAAGTCATTAAGTCCCATTAAATAGACTTAAAGATGGACTTGGACCGGTCCAACGGGCCCGGGTCCAAATGACGATATCTATCGCTGCGACTTCATCGTAACTCCGATCGCCGATAAGATCGGACCGATCGACTCAGTTTCCAAAACTGAATGTTATGATGTGAAAAAAATTTTTCAGATCATCTAACCCTAAATTGCAAAATGACCGTTTTGCCCCTCAACAGCGTCAAATCCCGGTTTGACCCCTGTTGACTTTTAGGAAGTCGCACTCCCCAAAATCCTCTTCTCGTGCTCAACACATTGAGCTGAGTATCCGTGCGGGAATCTCGAATCCAGTACTTGTGTGACCCTCAATGGTTCAGGGATACAGCTAGCCGTGGGCCC
>KQ994741.1:92690-111321 GCA_001598015.1 Dorcoceras hygrometricum
TCCACTCGACAAATGGTAACCACTTGGAAAGTCCGAAGGAGGGTAGTTCGATAGATCACCAGGTCACTATCTATCTGCATGCTCAGAACATCACAATGTTCCCTACCAATGAAACATGGTACTTCGCATCGCATATACTAGTCTCGAACTCGGGCGGCCTTATCCTCATTTTGATGGCCCAATCGACTAGGAACATGTTCAGAATAGACAGCGACTATTAGATGTGTTTCATGATAGCCGTCATACCCACTATCACATCTAACATACGCTTTAGTGCATTCTAGGTCTTTACTCAACACAATTGTAAATCATTACACACATAATGAAAGTAAAGAATGCCATATAAGTAAATGCGAATATATATATAAAGACTGTTTGTACAAGAGTCTATAAAACCCACACGCCACAAGTTGGCTAGTTGGGCATCTACTCTAACAGTATACCCCTGAGTCAAAGCGTCTGCTACCACGTTAGCTTTACCCGAGTGGTAGAATGTCACAATCGTAGTCTTTAACAAACTCCAGCCATCTGCGCTGCCTCCTTTTCAACTCCTTCTGGGTGAAGAAGTACTTGAAACTCTTATGGTCGGTGAAAATCTGACACTTCTCATCGTACAAGTAGTGTCTCCAAATCTTCCGAGTGAACAATACTGCTGCAAGATCCAGATCATGCATCGGATAGTTCTGCTCATACCTCTTCAGTTGCCTCGACGCATACGCAATGACGTTTCCACTCTGCATCAGAACTGCACCTAACCTCTCAGGGAAGCATCTGTATACACCACAAACACCTCCAGCTCCACTGGCATCGCAAAGACTGGCGCTGAAGTGAGGGCCTCTTTCAACTGATTGAAGTTCCTCTGACACTCAGGAATCAACACGTATTTCACATTCTTTTTGGTCAGGGCTATCAAGGGCACTGAAATCAAAGAGAAGCCCTTGATGAACTTGAGGTAATATCCGACTAAACCCTTATAAACAAAGAGCGCAGTTCAGCGAAAAAGAAGATCAGCTTAGAAGCGTGGATCAGCTTAGAGCAATTCAGCTGAAAAAAGAACAAACTGGAACATCGTCAAGATCATCTCAGAGGTCCAAGCTGGAGCAGCACAGACCAGATCATAGAAGCAAAGCTTAGAGCTGAACAAATAAGGAGAAACGGCTCACAGATTAGAGATACAGATCAGCTCAGCTCTAAGCTGTTTCGTTCTTCTTAGTTCAGCTATAAGATAGTTAATCGGTAAACTCTAAATTAGATCCATATCCTCCAAAATCACCAAAATAATTTCCAAATGCGTCATGTTCTCGTTGGTCATGTGGTTCATTGCTTTTTTTCATGATTTTTTCTCATTCTTTTCGAACTATGTCACGCACTTCTGGATCATCAATCGTGGTCAAATCGATGTATAAAAATTTGTTCTCCTCTTGAAGGGTTCTCAATGCTATCAATTGCTGTCGAGCTTTAGTTTTCTTTTCTTCAATTTAACATTTTTTTACTCTATAATGCTAGCATGTTAATATCATAATTTTGTTGAAGATCAGTGGATCCCTGTTGTAGTACATTCAGAAGGTCACGATGTCCTTATTTCATCGTCGATATTAATTCCAAAACATTGTCATCTCTTTTTTTCTTTAATTCAGACTTTTTGACCCTAAGAGGTCGCTGAGATGAAGTACCACCAGTGTCATCACTTCTTAAATTAATTTCAAAATAAGATAATCTAGTAGAACCTGATGTTGGAGTATTTGGCATCGGCATATCTGATTGTGACGATTCCAAATTTGTTTCATTTATTTTTTGTTTGTGTTTTTGGTGGATTGCTGTCGCTCGAAAAGTTTACGAAATCTTTCATGGTAGGTCATACGTGATCAAATTTGAATCCTTTAAAAAATTCAGTATCTTGCATCAACAAATCCTTCGCAACTGCAAAAAAATATTCATCCCATATAAGAAATTATACGTGTAAAAATCTAGATCTTTCCATATGAGATACTTACAATGACTTCATCAGATGCGCCACTCGGTCTAAGAGCTTCATTTGGCTAACACATCCCATTAATTTTGAAATATCATGGATTATATTTCTCATTCGGCACTGTACTAATCTTTTGTTATGCAGTTGTAGGTTGTCTAGTTTGTCGATGATGTAAGCTTCTTCGATACAAGACCAAAACCGATCTTTAGATTGTCGAACACCTACAATCGGATTTTGTGAAATGTCAAGATATATGTGGCATAAAAGTCTGTCTTATTCAACACTGTAAGAAGAAGTTATTGAATTGGATGCCATTAATATATTTTGAGCAAAGATATCATCGGAATTTTTTTGGTGTGAATTTTTTATAATCCGAGATAGTTTATTTATAGTCGAAAGGTGATATGATTTTAATCCAATACGAAGGTCAATGTATAGATAAGAAAATCAAATCCGACGATCATTATTTAGGTCTGAAATTCCAATCCGATGGCTATTGTTTAGATCTGAAAATTCCAATCCGATGACTGTTGCTTAGATCTGAAAATTCAATCTAACGGCTGTTGTTTAGATCTGAAAATCCAATCCGATGGTCATTATTTATATTGTAAAATCCAATCCGATGGCCATTATTTAGATCTTATCTTCAAAATCATTATATATGTGATGATAATCATATTTTAAAAACCACATTTTACATTGTCACTAACACCAAAAATGTATTCTCATTCCCAGTTTCATGCACCATCCTCTAATGCATCTTCACTTTCTGATGTTGAAGATGAAACACAGATGTAGTGGATAAATATGTTGAGAATTATGTAAATCAAAGAAAAGCAATATTGAACGTCATATATCAAAGATCAACAAATGGTTGCTACCTACATCGTCCAACATGAGCAAGAAATCATACATGGAGGTTAAATTCCAGATCATATAGTAATTCATCGTGAACGAGAAATCGCCGATCATAATTTGTTCAATGATTATTTTTCTGATAATCCAACCTATAACGAAGCTATGTTCCGAAAAGATTTCAAATGTCATGGAATCTTTTCCTTCGAATAGTTGAAGCGATAAAGAATCATGATTCCTATTTCACACAATGACCTGATACTATGGGGCACCTTGGGCTATCGACTCTTCAAAAGGCAACAACTCCATTGTGTATTCTAGCATACGCTTTACCTGCGGATGCTACTGATGAACACATCAAAATTGGAGATTCAACTGCAATTGAATGTATGCAACGCTTTTGTCTAGCTATAGTGGAAGTTTTCTCGGAGCAATACTTGAGGTCACCCACTGCCAATGATATTGCAAGATTACTCTATATTGGTAGACAACAAGGATTCCCTGGAATGTTGGGAAGTCTTGACTATATGCATTGGAAGTGGAAAAATTGTCCCAAGCTTGAGCAGGTCAATATGCAGGTCGTAGCGATCTCCAACAATCATTTTGGAAGTTGTGGCTGATTATGATATTTGGATATGGTATGCATATTTTGGTATGATGGGATCCAATAATGATATCAATGTTTTACATTCGTCCAATCTATTTTCCAACCTTGCACAAGGCATTGTTCATCCAGCCCATTCTACAATTGGAGGAAAAGAATATGATATGGGATATTACTTAGCGGATGGTATGTACCCAAAATGGTCAACTATAGTCCAAACTATCAACGATCCACGTGATCCAAAAAGAAATATTTTGCAATGAAATAAGAGTCTTGAAGAAAAGATGTTGAGCGTGCGTTTGGTGTTCTCCAGTCATGATTTCCGATTGTTGCATCGCCAGCACGATCTTGGAAGAAACATCATTTGCATGATATAATGACATCATGTATTATAATGCATAATATCATTATCGAAGATGAACGTGACCTTAGTGCATCCATTGAAGAAATGAGAGAAGCACCAGCTCCGGAAGTAGAAATGGTTGTTGATGAGCATATCAGATTTCAAGAGTTTCTCAGTCTAAAAAGATAAAAGACAAAGATGCTCAATATGCACTACGAAATGCTTTCATCGATCATCTATAGTAGAAATATAGTTCATCAACTGTTTGAAGTTAGATTCGTATTATGTTGTTCGATTAAATTCTATGTATTCAAGTTATTTATCTATTTTATGATATCACCGTTATCATAATTTATTATTAGAATTATAATTAAAATATTAATGATAATTATATTGTTAAATTTATTAAAAGATAAAATACAAATATAAAAAATAATAATGTATCAAAATTAATGGGAATATTCTGTGAATATACCTTTTGGTGCAAGATTTGATATAAATGAGTTGGAGATTAATGTTATATTTGGTGCAGAAATTGCATCAAAATAAAGTTATGGGTTGAAGATGACCTTATAAGAGAAGGAATGTCTTCAAATTCATGAAAAACAAACCATCTACCCCATTACAATAATACAAAAACTCCTATGAGGTTGACTATGGAACAATATTGAGATACAGAATCCGACACACCCCAAGTAATGGAAAAAATATTAGGTTTTATTTAAAAAATATTAGTTTCATTACCATTATGTATTTATTCGACGGGTGGAAACGAATACTAAATATTGAAAACTTCTTCGAGATCAACTCCTATAAAAAAAGAACTTGGTGAACTAATAGGTCAAAGTGTTTGTCTGCCTGCTTGTGATTTGTTGTTATTTTTCTCTTGATTGTTCATCGTCGAAGACAATTAAGTTTATCCAAACTGTTTCTCAAGTATATAATAATTATAGATTGCTAAATTTTAAAAGATATTTGAGAAAGTTGTAGCCAAATAACCACAGGAGGATCTAGAAGGTGGCGTTGTTGGAACATTCCATTTCGAGCGGGGGGTTCGCCAGTTTCATTTTTCAGACTTCTAGTTCGAATTGGTTCCTATATATGAATGTGGATAAACAGCAAAGAAAAAAGATTGAGAATGAGGACATGAACCCTGAGTTTAGGTCTAAAAATGTAACACCACCACTAAAAAATATATGTCAGATTTATATCCATATAGACTAGGAAGAACATATTTTATAGCATTAAGTTTTAAAAATTTCCGGAAGCCACAAAAAATTTATCACTATAAATGAAAATTTTTGGACTTAACTGTTGGTCCCAGGTGGGACACCTCGTTATAAAAATATTAAATTAGAGAATAAAAATAGATATCAAAATTTTACGTGAAAAATCCCTAAATATTATTATGATAAAAACCATGGGTAAGATAAAAAATATCATTATAATACTTTGAAAATTACATCATCTCACTGTGTTTCCAAAGAGACACACACTCTCTTAATACAGGAGAAACCTATCTCATAAATATTATAGAACACACTCTAATATATATATATATATATGAGAGAAACTTGTGGGATAGAGCTCCTCGACCTGTACAAATCAAAGCAGAAACAATTCAAATAGAATTGCTTTTGCTGCGTGTCCTGCCAAATTGCACACACATCACATGGCATTAATTGCCATTTGATTTGTCAACATTTCTCCCACTTGGAGATTTGATTGAGAATCAAGCACATCTCCATACATCCTTTCAATCTTGTCATGCCCTGCTGCTTACATTTCTGCTAGGCCACACGAGAATCTACATCACTCAAACTTAACTCTCTCTTGTTTGTGCCCAAGTTCCTCCAACAACCTTTGAATCCATATAGCCTCCTTGCAAGCTTGATTAGCTGCCATGTATTCTGCCTCCGTTGTAGATAAAGTCACAACTGTTTGTATTTTGGAGACCCAGCTTACTGCACCTTCTGCCAGTGTAAACACATAACCATTAGTAGATTTTCTCTTATCAGGATCACCTGCATAATATGAATCAACATAGCCCCTGAGTGTCAAATCTGATCCTCTAGAACATAATGCAGCATTTGAGGTACCCTTAATGTATCTAAGGATCCTCTTCACCGTTCTCCAATGCTCACGTCCAGGATTAGCCATGTACCGACTAACTGCTCCCACTTCTTGTGCAATGTCTGGTCTAGTACAAATCATTGCGAACATCAAACTCCACACTGTCGATGCATACGGTATGGAGATATCTCCATCCTCTCTGCTCATTGCTAGGACACATATAAGAGGGTAACTTGAAGTTAACAGGAAGATGGGTTGAGATTGTCTTACTGTCTTGCATATTGAAGCGGTGCAAGAATTTCTTCACATAATTTGTCTGGGAAAGCCAAATATTTCTGTAACTTCTGCCTCGATGAACTTGCATTCTTAGAATCTTGTTTGGTGGTCCTAAGTCCTTTATATCAAATTCCTTAGCCAATTGTGCCTTCAATTCTTGGACAAGAACTTTGTTGGGGCCTGCAACCAACATGTCGTCCACATACAACAGTAAAATGATATAATCATTTCTACCAAACCTCTTGAAATATGTGCAAGGGTCTGCACTCAGTCTGTTGTATCCAAGGCTCATGATATATGAATCAAATCTCTTGTACCAACACCTCGGCACCTGTTTGAGACCGTAAAGATATTTCTTCAACCTGCAAACCAAGTTCTCTTTGCCTGTCTCAGCAAAACCTTCTGTCTGGAGCATATAGATTTCTTCTTCAAGATCGCCATGAAGAAAATCCGTTTTCACATCTAGCTGTTCTAGATGTAGGTCAAACACCGCACACAATGCTAACACGACTCTGACTATATTGAGTCGAACCACAGGATAAAATATCTCGTTGAAATCAATGCCTTCTTTCTGAGTATACCCTTTCACCACTAATCTGGCACGATACCGCTCCACTTGGTTATTGCCATCACGCTTGATCTTATAGACCCATCTATTATCGATAGATTTCCTCCCTTGTGGTAGGGTAACAAGATCCCATGTTTTATTCCTTTATAAAGCTTCCAATTCTTCCTGCATTGCTGTCATCCATAAGGAAGCATCCAAGCTCGAGTGGCCTCTTGGAAACTCGACGGCTCACCATCATCTATTAGTAGACAGTATGCGATATTGCTTTCAGTGACATAATCTGAAAGCCAACCTAGTGGTCTTCTCTCTCGAGTTGACTGCCTCATTTTGGAAACTTCTGACTCAACTAATTCTCGTTCCTCGTGCTCTGGTATTGCTTCACAAGAAATTTAATCTTCGTCCGTCTTATTTTTCACCTGAATTGTAGTAGTTTCTGATCGTGCGCCTTTGTCACCCTTCACTTTATCTTCCTCGAAGATAACATCCCTGCTGATGATAAGCTTATGGCCAGTAGGATCCCACAAGGGAAACCCTTTCACTCCATCAACATGCCCAAGAAGATACACTTTCTGGATTTAGAATCCAACTTTGATCTTTCTTGTTCGTTGTACAACGCGTACACAGGACTTCCAAATGTATGCACCCGAGAATAATCTGTTGGCTTTCTAGTCCACACCTCCATTGGAGTTTTCAAATCAATCGCTATTGACGGAGATCAATTGATAACATAACAAGTGGTTTTACTGCTTCCGCCCAGAATGACTTGGTTAGGCCCGTAGTATTCAGCATAGCTCTTGTCCTATCAAACAAGGTTCTATTCATCCGCTCAGTCACTCCACTTTGTTGAGGCGTATAAGCTGTTGTAAATTGTCTTTTGATGCCCTAATGTTGGCAAAATGCATCAAACTCATCACTGGTATATTCTCCTCCATTGCCAGTCCTTAAACACTTGATTTTCTTTTCAGAATCAAGTTCAACCCGCGCTTTGAATACTTTGAAGACTTCAAAAACATCTTATTTATTCTTAATTGGATACACCCAACATTATTATCAATGTACGGGACAAAGTATCTCGCTCCTCCTAGGGATACGACCGGTGCTTGCCAAACATCTGAATGAATCAGCTCCAAGGTGCTTTTACTTTTGGTTGTAGAAGTGCCAAACTTCAATCTGTATTTTTTTATGCTCACAAAAGGGTAAGATCACTTTTGTAAGCCCCGGTAACAGCTTCCGTTCAGATATAATTTTCAATTCTCGTTCTGACATATGCCCGAGCTTTCTATGCCATAACACCGATAATTCTTCTCCCGAACCACTTGATGCAACAGCTAGTTCCGCTTCTTTGTGTGTTTGCCCCAAAATAAAATACAGATTTGCCGCAACCTTTTCCGTTCATCACCACAAGCGCGCCTTTCACAACTTTCATGATCCCACTCTCGATACGGGTCTTACAGCCAACATCATCCAATTTTCCCAAGGACAACAGATTTCATGATCCCACTCTCGATACGGGTCTTACAGCCAACATCATCCAATTTTCCCAAGGACAACAGATTCTTTGTCAGGCCCTTCACATGTCGTACCTCCTGTATGGTGCGAATAGTGCCATCAAATATTTTTATTTTGATGGTACCAACCCCAACGATTTTCAAGGTATGATCATTTATCATTAATACAGAACCTCCTGAGACTGGTTTATATTGGTCGAACCATTCTCTCCGAGACGTCATGTGCCATGTCGCACCTGAGTCCATAATCCATGCGTCACAAAACTTATGTCTGCCTTCCACAACTGTTGTTGCTTCACTGAATAATATTTCAGCACCGCCTGAAGTACTCGCCACATTTCCTTGAGAACTTTTGTCAATACTCATCGTACACTCTTTCTTGAAGTGTCCTTTACCGCCACATTTATAGAAGTAAATATTTTTCTTCTTACTTTGTGACTTTGATCTACCATTCCTGTAACTTCCACTAAGTCACCTTCCGTTGATCGTTCTCTTATCATTGGTAAGGCCTCAGCTTGCTTTGAAGATTCTAACCTATCTTCGCGTCGACTTTCTTCGCTAAGAACCGCGTTTAAAACATCATTGAAGTTTAAAATGTCCGTAAGGATATTGTTGGTTATGTTGATGATAAGTTGATCATAAAAATCCTGTAGACTCTTTTTCCTCTATTATATGCCCCATTGAGGTGAGCTGGGCAAATAGATTATTTATTTTATTGATATGGTCGGTCATCGACGAGGATTCCGCCATCCGAAGAGCATACAACTTTCTCTTTATGAAAATCTTGTTGTGTAGTGACTTGACCTTGTACATTTCTGTCAGAGTATCCCAAACAATTTTTGCCGATTTTATTTCAGCGATACTCGACAAAACTCCATCTGCTACTGCCAAGTGTATATTAGAAATAGCAGCACCATTCATCTCATTCAATTTTTCATCGTCTGTGACGTCCCTCGGTCTATCTCTATAGTAGCCAAGCAACGCTCTTTTGTTAAAATTGTTTGAATCTTCAATTTCCACAGCATAAAGTTGCTGCCACTGAATTTTTCTCTCATACTTTGCCACCATTATGCCAACTATAATTAACACGCCTTAAAAAAATTCAAAAATTTTTTTCTGATGTGAAAGATCAGTCACATCTGCAACCATAGAGCATAATCGGAATTCTAAGAAAATTTTCACCATGCTCCGATACCACTTGTTGGTCCCAGGTGGAGCACCTCGAGATAGAAATATTAAATTGGAGAATAAAAATAGACACCGAAATTTTACATGAAAAACGCCTAAAAATTATTAGGGTAAAAACCACGTGTAAGATGAAAAATACCACTATAATATTTTGAGAATTACACCATCTCATTGTGTTTTCAAAGAGACACACTCTCTCTTAATACAGGAGAAACATATCTCACAAATATTATAGAACATACTCATATATATATATATATATATATATATGTTGGAGATCGGTTGTTTCGGTTCACATGTAGATCGCGTAAGACACTCAAAAGCAAGAAAGAAAACAGAATTTACGTGGTTCGGCTCAAATGCCCACATCCTCGGGAGGGCAACTGATCTTTCATTCCATTCAAGAAGTACAACGAGATGAATTACAAGGCTTGATCAGAACACGAGGTTTACTAGCATAGATTGACCTAATCTCGATCTGTCCTCCTTTCCTTCCTCTGATCTGATCCCTCGGGATTCCTCTGTATATCGCTTCTCCTTTTGTTATCCAATGGAACTGGATGTGTGTGAGTTTTTTTGTGTTGTTTTCTCCTTTGATCGTCCCTATATATATGCACATAGTCACCGATTGTTCCATTTCCCCATCTACTCCAAATGGCCAACTCCCTCAACTAACTGCTCCAAGCTTCGATCAATCTTGGCAGTCGCCCTTCAACAATCTCCACCTTGACTTCAAGATTTCTTCCCTCCATTTTTGTGAACTAAGTTGCTACTCATGCTTCCCAGCCTGCACCAAATCCATGCGATGTCTGAATTTGGACAGTGAGAGTGCCTTAGTCATTATATCCGCTGGATTTTCTTTAGTGGATATTTTCTCAACCTTTATCTCTTCTTTCAAGGTGACACAAGTACAAAAAAGGTCATAGACAACGGTGAAAATTGTATATTAGGCAAATCTATTGGATCTGGTTCTACAGAGCATAATCTAAGTTTTGATTCACACAAAATCTGCTATTATTGTACTAACGCTCTACGTGAAATACGCAGATTGCTAAGTCTGGAGTAGACCTGAAGATATCCATACTGGAACAGTAAGGGGACGCCTGAGCTGGACTGGTCAAAAATATCTAGCTGGAACAGTAAAGGAACGCCCAACCTGGTTCATCAGTTTACTTCCAGAGTGCAGGGAACACCAAACTGGTTCACCAGCTTGGAGCAGGAGCGGCATGAAGATCAAGCGCAGTGAAGTGAAGAACAAAAATGTTCAAGCGCAGATCAAGTGCAGAGTACAAGGAAAGTGATTGAGTGTGAAGTCGAGTACAAGCGCAGTGATCGAGTGCAGATCAGATCACTGACGTAGTACGAAGATCTCAGATGAGCAACCAGTTGAAGGACCAGCTGGGAGGTCAGCTGAGACACGCGAGCTATTTCAATGAGAGGACATGATCATGATTAACCTAACAATTTATATTGAAGTGCAGAGATTTGGAGATTAACCTTACAATTTTATAGCATCTATGTCAAGAATTTTAACAATAAAACGATGTGGTTTTTTAAGTTATCAGTGTAGTGACCGAGATATATTTTACCTATTTAAAAATTAAACATGACTAAAATATCACTACTTATGAAAATAAAAAAAATGAATTTTTATGAGTATAAACCCATATAAATCATCTCATATGAAAACCTGCTCAATTGAATTATGAGAATATTCGTCTTGCATTTGACATTTAGTATATTATTGATGTTAATATTCTCGGTGCCGTATACGTATCTTCCCACTTCATTAATGACATTTCAAGTACAAAGGTAAAGAATACATTGCACTCTCTATTAATTCTCTTATTAAATACTCACATTAACTAATGATATATTTGTAGAAGGAAAACCTTTTCTTTCGGAGAATTTATTCCTTCAATGTGGTTCTTTTGAATAACTTTGTTTTGTAGAAATTAGAAATCCTCCTCCTCCTCCTACTATTACTACTACTACTGTTATTACTATTGCTACTCCTACTACTACTACTACTGTTACTACTACTACTACTACTCCTGCTACTACTACTACTACTACTACTACTACTACTAGACAGGCTCTATCACAAGAATATTTTTTTGATTAGAGCGGTAGCTCTGAAAAGACAAATTCCCTATCTTTTCTTTCATCTTGGGAGAAATCCGATCGGAACGAGCTAATTCAAACCCCTCCGATAAAATAAGAACAGCCCCTACATTCAACCCCCTTTCTTACCATTAGCAAGTAACTTTGTCACTTGCTTATCATAAGGAATTCGAACAACTGCTTCAAATACAGTATCAGGAAGTACTGCTTGTGGAACTTCAATATCCACGGGCTTATTAGCTAAATGGCAATTGGCACATACAATACGCCCGGTCGCTTCTCGTGGATTTTCATAACCCTGTTGCGCAAAAATGGGATATGCACTTGAAATGGATGTTCGAGTCATGATATATATCATGAGCGATACGGAAATAGATCGAGTAATCTGTTCCTTTATCCGAGAAAAAGTATTTCTAGTTTGCATGGTCTAATCATTGATCCGAAAATTTCTACAATAAATTGGGTAGGTCGCTAATATAGTTCCCTATCCACGATTCTGCTATTTACTGGAATCATTTTACTCGAATGCTATAGGATGAAAATCCACGGGTAGAAAGTTTTTAATGCTTATTGTAGAACTACACATTAAGAAACATTCTAATTTGATTAGATTCATATTGGTGGATCATTTATCAATCATTCATTGAATGATAAATAACTACAAGTGACGGAGATACACGATTTAAATAACGGAAAATCCAATACTTTAAAAACTACTACTACTACTACTACTACTACTACTACTACTACTACTACTACTACTACTACTACTACTACTACTACTACTACTACTACTACTACTACTACTACTACTACTACTACTACTACTACTACTACTACTACTACTACTACTACTACTACTACTACTACTACTACTACTACTACTACTACTACTACTACTACTACTACTACTACTACTACCACCACCACCATCACCACTACCACCACTACTACCACTACTACTACTACTACTACCACCACCACCACTACCACCACTACTACCACTACTACTACTACTACTACTACCACTACCACTACCACTACCACTACCACTACCACTACCACTACTACTACCACTACGACTACCACTACCACTACCACTACCACCACGAATACCACCACGACTACTACCACGACTACCACGACTACGAAATAATAATGTTAGGATAGAAAATAAGGCTCGGAAGTTCGAGGAGAGGGGGATGGTTGAATGAACTCCTTTGCTAATTTTAACGAAAATCTGTTTAAAAATTTTTTATAGCTCGTAGCTAAAAGCTGAGTTATCAGCTTGGAGGATCTCAATGATAAGCTGTTATCTCGTGTAATAAAAATGGTTATGCGAAAATAACACGATTCAACAGTGAGCAGATAAAGTGCATAAATGTAAAAGATAAGTGTCAAGAATTTGTTTATGAAAGTTCGGAGTTTAATCTCCTACGTCTCCCCTTCTTCCTCAACAGGAAGGATTTTCACTAGAAGATTTGATTTATACAACTCCTTGTACAAACCCGATCCGACAGCCAGCAGCTATAAGAACGCCTAGTCTCACCACAATAGAAACAGACCGCAATCTGTTCTAAAATACAACATAGCTCTAAGCTGATTTGCTATTTTAGCACACAACACTCTGTTTTTTACTATACAATGTAATATCAACACTACAGAGTGATACGAAAGTTTCTGTGACACAAAGAATTGAATGAAAACAATCTGCATGTGTGTCATTAGCTGTGAGCTGATTTTGAGAAAATGAACTCTGTTTGCTTTCACAATAGTTCGTAAGTTGTTTGATCACAACATTCGTAGTCGGTGAGTAGCAAAAATTGTAGTGTCTTCTCAAACTGATCTGCTTTTCAATTTATATCCTTTGGATACAACGGCAATAAATTTTACCAGTAGACACGTCGTATAGATCCAAAGTGAGAAGACTGCGGCGTCTTAAATGCTTGTACTGCTCATGTACACCTTCATTAAGTGCATTTCCTCTTTTAGAATACACTGCACTGTTCACAGTTGAAAACATATCTCTGTATATCTGGGATTAGCTCATAGTAGTTCCAACGACTACAAAGGGATACTGAGAATTCAAACACATCAACCTCAAAACAATCTGAAATCCATCTAGCTGGGTTGTCTTTATCCAGCTGGGTTCCGATCTGGTCTATGCTGAACTGCTCTAATCTTGATCTAAGCTGTTCCAGATTGTAATCTTTGTTCACAACAGTCTTCTTCTATAGAAACACAAGTCTTCCTGATTGCATCCATCTCTTCAAAAGAATCTTGATTGTCCTTTACTAACGCTATCGCTGAACTATCTCGCTCTGAGTTGTTTTCTCAACTGATCGAATACAAACTCTTCTAGCTGTTCTGTTTGGAATTTCTCTGCTCTTATAAACTGATCTAAACTCAATCTGCTCATCTTTCAACCGATAAATTGATTATATACTTGTTCTGTTCTTCCGAGCTAGTTTGTCTTTAACCAGCTGAATACCCTGAGCTGGTTTGTCCTTAACCAGCTTAGCTAGTATCTCTGAGTCTCTTAGCTGGTTTGACCTTAACCAGCTTAGCTCCGATCTGATTTCAATAAACAACCCAGTAAGATCCTTCTTGATCCGGTTGAAGAATCATTGAGCTGATTAATCTCTTTTTGTCTTCAACAAAATTTATACATTATCCATCAATTTTCCCCCTTTTTGGTGATGACAAAACTTATGCAGAAAAAGAGATTTTATTCAAACATTGAAAAAATTTGTACAAATATAATCAGCTAAACACAATAATATAGATCTACGCCCCTAAGCACTAAGTCCTCGCAGCAACCGTCTCTTTTTGCTGCTCTGTCCTTCCCCCTTTTTGGCATCACTTATATCTTTAAAGTGATTAACCAATTCCGCTAGCTTCATCTTGACAAAATCCAAATCACTAGCAATCTACTGTTGGCTCTCTAAAAATTGACGAACCAAGTTGGTTTCCAGCGCCGTATGGGAAGAATTAACGTTGTTTACCACCTCATCCATCTTCTTATAGAACGATCGTCTGAAGATGTTAGAGTCGTGTTTCATGTATGTCTGATTATCCCGCACCATATCAACCTTGGACTCCAGGGATTCAATGTCTCTTTTCACCATTTTAATCTCCGAAATAGCACAAAAACTTCTTGGGGACTAGAAAAATTTACGGGCCGCGGATCAGCTTGGGCAAAATCCTCTTCTGTGTCGATATTATTCCTATCCTCTGTATCTTGTACCATCTCTGAACCGGAAAAATTGGGATCCTGACAATCCGCATTATAAAAACTGGATATACTTGGACTTGATGGGGAGGAACCAGCTTGAGCTTAATGCTCAACCTCCTAAGCTGGTTGCTCTTTGTCTTGAACCTGTCACTCCTCCTCGTGAGCCTGATGATCTTCCTCATTGTGAGCCTGATGCTCCACAGAATCAACAGCTTCTGCTTCTTCCACATTCTCGACAAACAGACTAAGCTCCTCAACATGCTCCTGAGCTTGTTGCCCAATCATCACAGTCTCTTCGTCCTGAGTTGGTTGCGCTTGAGCCTTGTTCTCAATCGCAAGAATCCTTTGCTCCGCGGCCTTATCCAGTTGCTCCTCTTCCTCCTGACCCTGGAGTTGTGGTTCCTTGATTGGACAATATGTGGCCCTCAGTCCAGGAAATTTGTAGAATATCATCTGTAGCATATTATACGACCGAGGACTCTGGAACCAGAAGAGGTAGACCAGCTAGATTTCGCAGAGCCCGGTGCTGCTTGATCATCTCCTTAAGCTCGCGGTCTAAAAACCGAATACACATATGATAATAGTTTGCAGACAGTTCAGCCGGATCAAAATTAGCTCGATGCTCATCTACCTTCTTCTTCAACTCCATCTCATACAGCTTGCACTGCACCAACATCAGCCTCTTCAACAGTTCAGACACCAGCTCTGTCTCAACCCACGTTAAAAATTCATCTTCAAATTTGGCCAAATTGGTAATGGGCGTTATCGACTTGATTGTATTCGGCCTCACCTCATTCCCGAAGAGTGCCCATTAATCATATTCAGAAATTTTGCTGGACAGCTTCCCAATCATCTTGTATCACCAATAGACAGTGCTTCTCGACTGGGCTTGGCCGGGTAAATGCTTCTAAAATCTTCTTGCCCTACGTAGCTGGGTCTATCTTAGGCAGGAAGTGGGTTGCCCAGTTTATCTCATGAATCTTGATTGGGGCAAACACCATCCCACCTCCATAAGTCGTAGACTGTTGTGTAGGTTGTTTAGGAGAATCGGTCTGGACGACAATAGGAAGCTCTTTGGAAACAGCCTGCTCCTCCACAACATGGATATGCTTGACCAGATTTGGCCTCTTCGTCCTCTGTTTCGTCTTGTACAACAGAGGAAGAGACACAGTAGACTCAGAGTCAGATGAAGCTAAAAACAGTTTGCATTTTGCAGGGGCTCCACCTGTCTTTGCCACGCCTAACTTCGCCAAAGGACGCGTATCCTCATCTGAGCTGGTCTCAGATTTGGACTTGGCTGGACCAGTTTGATCCCAGCGACCATATGTTGCTTCACCATCACCTTTTCCTTCTTCTTATTCTCCACAGTGTCCTTCTCCGGCCTCTTGTTCATCAGCGATTGCAAACCATCAACGGTGAATTTTTTTTCACTAGCTGTATCCCCTGATAGCTTGCTCGTCTCACCAGCTTGTGGAGCAGCTTGATTTTTCTTCATGTAGGTGAGAACAGATTTATTGTTCAACACCTTGAGGGGGTGCAAGTCCACAAACTCCCCAAGGCCTGCCTTCACCAGCTTCTCCAACAATATACCGAGTGGCACGGCAAACCCTTTTGATTGCTTTCCAGGCATATAGACCATGGCAACTAAGGTCTGAAACATAATATTCCCCAAGTTCACCTTCAACTCGGCGCTAATCGCCACCATCATCTCAAGCTTCTCGTGGTCACCAAGTCAAATGATCCAGCTTTGGCACTCAAAGACTTCGACACAATGTCGTGCAGCAGTCGGTATTCCACCTTCATGTCCTTTTTCTTGTTTGGTGGCCTGAACTGAACACCGGTGGCTAAAAACAATACCTTCATCTCCGCCACTGTCTTGGTCGGAAGCTCAAAAAAACTGACCATTCCATCGGTCGAAAGTTGAAACGCCTCCGCAAAACATCCTTTGTAACCACCATCTTTCTCTTCACCAATGTACTGACAATCGTCCCAGCGATAACCGACGCATTGGCAAAAAGTCAGTCAAAGCTCCCTCAAACACCAATCCCTAAACACCTAAAAATCACGTCATCCCTGATTCTTCCATCGAATTGAACATCTTCACCATCCATGCAGTATCCATTCTTAGCACAGAGTATAAGTTCACCTACAATGCGTTGACAGTGAAAGAAGCCCATTTGACAGTATATGGATTTAGTAGATTTGAGTAACGAAAGATTGCGAAAGATAGAAACAAACTGCTTGAATGCTTGAGAGTTTTAAAGCGTACTGGAAATGGAGAAAATCAAGGGTTTTGTATGTACGAACGATGAGAGAGAAGGTTTTGTGGACACGTGTCATCCTTAGATTTAAAATACATTTGAAATTCCAAAAGTATGACCGTCCGATTTACAACCATTTGTACTATATCAGCTTGAAAACCCTAATTCAAACACCGTGATAAGATCTATTGTGTATGTCTCTAAGCTGTACCAGATCAGCACGGAGCTTGACCAGCTCGGAGACAAACAATCGACTTTTATATTATCTGTTTGAATTATTTTGTTTTCCCTGAATAAATGCATGCAGAACATAATCAAGACATATCCAAGAGACCTAATATGTTTCTAAAGTAAGAAAACTTAGCGTCAGGTAGAGGCTTTGTGAAGATATCAGCTATTTGTTGATCTGTTGGCACATGCTCCACCCGAACGTCCTTCTTCAGCACATGGTCTCTAATGAAATGATGTCTGATATCAATATGCTTAATCCTAGAGTGTTCTGAGTGATCGCTATTGCACTTATGTTGTCGCAAAAAAATGGGTGCCTCAGCTGCATCAACGCCATAGTTTCTAAGCTGCTGTTGAATCCATAGAATCTGAGCACAACAACTTCCAGCTGCTAGATACTCTGCCTCAACTGTAGACGTTGCGATTGATGTCTATTTCTTGCTAAACCACAAGATCAATCTGTCACCCAAGAACTGACAAGTCCCACTGCTACGCCGATCAATCTTGCAACCTGCGAAATTTGCATCACTATAACCAATAAATTTGAAACTTGAATCTTTGGGATATCTAAGACCCACGTTTCGTGTGCCCTTAAGATATTTAAGAATGCGTTTAACATCCATGTAATGATACTATTTTGGATCGGCTTGGAACCTCGCACACATACAGACATCAAACATAATGTCCGGTCTACTTGCAATAAGGTACAAGAGAGATCCAATCATCCCACGATACATGGTTACCTCAACGACAATTCCAGCTTCATCTTTCTCCAGTTTTATTGAAGCACTCATCGGAGTAGCTGCTGATGAACACTTTTCCATCCCGCACTTCTTGAGAAGTTCCTTAGTATACTTCGCTTGATTGATGAAGATTCCATCCTCAAGCTGCTTCACTTGTAGTCCTAGGAAAAATGTAAGCTCTCCCATCATTCTCATCTCGAACTTGTCCTGCATAAGCTTGGAAAATTTTTCACAAAGCGTCGGATTAGTCGAGCCAAATATGATATCATCAACGTATTGTTAGAGTAGATGCCCAACTAGCCAACTTGTGGCGTGTGGGTTTATAGACTCTTGTCGGAAACAATCTTTATATATGATATTCGCATTTATTTATATGGCGTTCTTTACTTTCATTATGTGTGTAATGATTTACAATTGCGTTGAGTAAAGACCTAGAATGCACTAAAGCGTATGTTAGATGTGATAGTGGGTATGACGGCTATCATGAAACACATCTAATAGTCGCTGTGTATTCTGAACATGTTCCTAGTCGATTGGGCCGTCAAAATGAGGATAAGGCCGTCCGAGTTCGAGACTAGTATCTGCGATGCAAAGTACAATGTTTCATTGGTAGGGAACATTGTGATGTTCTGAGCATGCAGATAGATAGTGAC
>KQ994741.1:143297-181658 GCA_001598015.1 Dorcoceras hygrometricum
AGGGAACATTGTGATGTTCTGAGCATGCAGATAGATAGTGACCTGGTGATCTATCGAACTACCCTCGTTTGGACTTTCCAAGTGGTTACCATTTGTCGAGTGGATGAGTCCGAGGTCTTTGTTGTACTGCTTAGTCCTCACGACTCGAAACGTCATTGAGACTCTGCATGATAGGCGTCTCACTTTGACCCGTTTGCCGACTCACTTGGGGTCACCAGGCGTCGGGATTGGGACCCCGATGCATGTAGGAGTCGATGCATCGTTGTCGAGGATTCACCGCTCGCAGACATGCGTGGATATCCTATGCTATCTGAGGGGATAATAGTGTATAAATCTCTGGCCAGAGTACTAGAAGTGTTTTAGGTAAATGTGTTTACCTAGTTACACTCACGATGTCACTATTCTATCTCCAAGATGTATGCATAGCTATCGGATCTATAGCGACTCTCGATTTACCAATGGTCGTTGATCTGATCGGGATATATGGATTGAAAGGACCGTACTGTACGCTAACCACGACCAACTGGTTCTTGCAGGAACTATCAGTGATACCTAGGGGATCATGGGGCGATGTTGCTAGACGCTTTACCATTATCCGTTGGGCAAGTCCGGAATTGTGATTCCGGAGCCACAATGGTTGTGGGCCCACGGCTAGCTGTATCCCTGAACCATTGAGGGTCACATAAGTACTAGATTCGAGATTCCCGCACGGATACTCAGCTCAATGTGTTGAGCACGAGAAGAGGATTTCGGGAAGTGCGACTTCCTAAAAGTCAACAGGGGTCAAACCGGGGTTTCCCGCTGTTGAGGGGCAAAACGGTCATTTTGCACTGGGATTCTGAAAAACGGTTTTTCAGATCATATTATTCAGTTTCGGAAACTGAGTCGATCGGTCCGATCTCATCGGCGATCGGAGTTACGATGAAGTCTCGGTGGTGGAGATGAACTGAATGTTCATTGTTGGACCCGGGCCTGTTGGGCCGGTCCAAGTCCAACACTTAATCTATTTAATATAGACTTAAGAGACTTGATTAAAAACAACTCATCTCAACCCTAACCCTAAATTGCGCCGCCCCTCCTCTCTTCTCTCAAGCCGCGGCCGCCGCCGTCGCCCGTCTTCGCCGGAAAATCGTTTTCGGCTACGGTTGGAGCCAGGCACAAGTGCCAGCAAGGTAGTGGTTTTGAACACCCTATGAATGACGATATTTGTATTGTTGTTTTCGTATTGATCGTCTCCCGGCTTTCGTTTTCTGTTCTTCCGCTGCCTCGCCGGGGGGCAGATCCGGATCCCCAACACGTATATCTTTACTAATAAGATATGCTCATTTTTAACAAATTTAAATAGAGTCTTATCTACAGAACCTATAATGAAATCATGATCATTTAAAAACTTGGACAGAGTATCATACCAAGTTCTTGGAGCTTGTTTCAGACCATACAAAGCTTTATTAAGCTTATACACGAAGTCTGATCTGGTATGATCTACAAAGCCAGGAGGTTGTGCAACATACACTTCCTCATTCAGGATGTCGTTTAAGAAAGCACTTTTAACATTCATTTGATAAACTTTGAAATTGATAGACGCAGCATATGCAAGAAAGATGTGTATGGCTTCTAGTCTAGCTACTGGTGCAAACGATTCCTTGAAATCTATGCCTTCTTCTTGCCTATAGCCTTGAGCCACTAATCTTTCCTTTTTTTTACTACATTTTCATCAAGTTTGTTCCAAAAGACCCATTAAGTACATATAATGTTCTGGTTAGTAGGTCTAGGGACTAGATGCCAAACTTTACTACGTTCAAATTGACTAAGTTCTTCCTACATGGCTTCTATCCAGCTTGGGTCAACTAAGGCTTCTTCTACCTTCTTAGGCTCTATATGCGAAATGAATGTAGAGTTAAAATACTCGTCTATCATCTGGCCTCATGTCCTAAGGGGTGCAGAAGGGTTATAGATGACCAGATCGGGTGGATGTTTCTTATTCCATCGGAAACCTGGTCTGTATGAGGTTGATGCTTCATTCTGAGTGTCGATGGTTGCATCTTGTTCCCCCAGCAATCCTGCTGGATCTTATTGAACACCAATTGTTGGATCATCAGCTTGTGTACGCTCCCCCCCCAGCTGGTAAGCGATCTGGATCAGCTTGAGTGTGATATGGATCAACATTGCTTGAACCGGCACTCACACCTGGTACACCTGTTGCTTGTTGGTCCTGAAATGGGTCACTGTTAGTCAAATCAATGACTTAAATGTTACCTGGGACACCATCTTGCGCAACATCTTGAATATCGACGTTGGTAATCGATTTGTCCAGTGCGTGTTGGTCTCCATCTTGGAATCGGTTCCGTGCCTTGTCGTCACTTGATTCATCTAGGTTAGTTGATTCCAGACGAGTACACAAGTCATTTAGCTTAAAAGCTGAAGTTGATCTGAAGCTGGTTTCATCAAACACAACGTGAGCTGATTCGTCAATAGTAAGCATCCTGTTGTTGAAAACTCTGTATGCTCTGCTCACTGCTGAGTATCCTAGGAATATAAATGCATCAAATTTAACATATAAATCTTTTAGATAAGTTTTACCATTGTTAAGGATGAAGCATCTGCATCCAAACACCCTAAAATACGAAATATCAGGTTTCTTTCCATTCCAGATCTCATTTGGGGTTACACCATGATGCTTATTAATCATCAATCTGTTTGAGTATAGCAAGTTGTGTTAACTGCTTCAGCCCAAAATTTCTTTGAAATACCAGAATCAGCAATCATTGTTGTAGCATCTTCCTTTAAAGTTCGATTTCTACGCTCAGTTAACCCGTTTTGCTGAGGTGTTCTAGATGCAGACAACTCGTGCTTAATTTCAATGTCATCCAGATAAGAGGATAGCTTAAAATTTAAAAACTCAGTTCCTCTATCACTTCTTATGCAAACATTTAAAAGCTTGATCAGCTGGTCGGCAGTTTGATCTTTAGATTTTGAAAACAGCATCCATGTAAATTTTGAAAAATCATCAACAAAGACAAGGGTATACTTCATTCCCTCTAAGCTTGTTACGGGTATGGGACAAAAAGATCCTTGTGTAAAAGTTCCATCTTACAAGAGGTTTAGTTACTGTCTCTGTTTTTGAAAGTTGATTTTATATGTTTCCCAGCTGACACGTAGAGAAAATCTTGTCTTTTGAAAATTTTAATTTGGGCAAGCCATCAACAACGCACACTTACTCAGATTGGTAATAGTTTTAAAATTAATATGGTTCATCCGTTGATGCCATATCCAGCTATTAGAAGATTCAGCCACTAGGCAAGTTTGTTCAGTATGCATCTGATCTGGCCAGTCTATTTTGTAGGTATTCCCTGATCTATAACCTACCAGCACGGTCAGACCTTCCGGATTTTGAACTGTGCAAGTGTGCTTTTGAAACTTAACTTAATATTTACTGTCACACAATTGACTGATACTGATCAAATTATAGCACAAGTTCTCAACAAGGAGAACGCTGTTGACAATAAAGTTACCATGGGTAAGCTCACCTTTATCCACAGTGTTACCATTGGAGTTATCAAGGAAAGTGATCTTAGGTCCTTTGCACGGCTTGACATCTGATAATAGCTTGGGATCACCAGTCATGTGCCTCGCACATCCACTTTACAGGTACCACGTAGATTGCACCAGTCTTGTGACCTGTTGTTCCTACAATCACAAACATTACAAAGTTTGGTACCCTTTGATTTACTTGGGTCTAGGCTTAATTAATCCCTTCGGAACCCATACTTGGATAATTTTAATCACTCTACCAGTATGTGCATCAAAATATTGTGTGGTTTGTGTGTGGTCTTTGATCTGAGATTAGTCGATGAGCAGTATATTTTCCATGTGATCTGGGCTTATGATACCTAGGCGTGCCTGTCCTTCGTAGAAGCTTTTGAGAACTGACCTGGATTTTTCCCATCAAATTTGGGTTGACCCCTCATCTGTTCAACTCGTTTCTTTAGCCAGCTTGCTCTAGGATTCTCAGGACAGTATACCCCAGCCCGCAGTATCTACCTTGCCAAATCAGAGGGTTAGCTTCTATCATTGACTCATCACATTGTGCCTCTCCAGGCTGTCCCGTGCTGGATTTTACGAAGCTCATTGTATGGAGCTTTGTCCTATCCAGCTTTGGGGTAAAACTAGTCTCTGTGAGACCCGAACGTTTTGCCGTTTAGATGTTGGTCGGGTTTGGACCAGCTGTGGGTCGATGTGCTTGGTGTAGCCATCGGATGTCGTTAAGTGTTAGAATCAGCGGTTGGAAAGATATCAGACGTTGCGTGGCAGACGTTTGTTGAGTATCAGATGTTGAGTCAGCCGTTGGTGACATCTGGTTCAAATGTGTGTATCAGCTGTAGCAGTAGGAATCAGTTGGAGCAGCAGCGCTTCGTTAGATTTCAGACGTTGGATTCAGTCATTGTGTGTTAGCGTGTTTCGTAGCGGGTAGCGAAACTATGTCGTTTGGATTAGTTGAGACGACAGCGTTTTGGATTAGCGCTAGGAGATTCAGCTGTTGGTGTGTTAGTGCGTATTCAGCTGTTGCGAGAGATCGGCTGTTGCGTAGTGATCAGCTGTTGGTTAGCGATCAGCAGTGACTAGCGGGTGATGTGTCCAGCGGTATTCTCTGCGAAGTCGTTTTGTTTAGTTATTCGCTGTTTAGAGATAGGACATAGCTGATGCGAGATTTCAGCTGTTGGTTGGGAATATTAGTTATGACAACTGAGTTTGTCGATGGACCTGTTTCCCAGTAGTCAGTTGTGACTTTTAGTAGGGGACTTAGCTGTTGTTCTCTATTATTGTTTCCCCGATACTTAGAAATATTTCCCGATAGCAAATCTTGTCGCGATACTCTAGTTACTATTCACCATAACCTTATCCATCCTAATTGCCGGTGGTAGACAGCTCCGACGAGAGTGAGAGTGGTAGCGTTGGACTCCTCTTGCTAAGGCGCGTCGTTCTATACCTCTTTAGAAGGCTTTGGAGGAGCTGGAAGAGGATTGCAGGATTGCTAAGACATCTCACTTGTGTAGTTTGCTAGCTAAGCGTCCCTCCCGTGCCGGTAGTTCGTTGGGGTAAGTGAGAATTCTACCTTTAAGCTTTGTTAGAGCTTTCCGTTGAGTTAGGAAGGTAGATAAGCGCTGGTGGAGTTGTAGATCCCAGCTGCTGTTGTTTTATGTTTCGGTCTTTGAGCAGTAGCTTGTGTTGGCTTATCAGGTGACAGATCTGTGTTGCTCGGACTTCGTTGTGGCAGCTGTGAGTGGTAATTGTAGCTCAGAAGTTGAGGTACGGATGTTGAGCTTGTATTACGACTGGAATTGGCATGGATATTATGTTTGATTGCTGTGTATGCATTGCTTGTTGTTTATACGCTGGTTCAGCTGTTGCATTGCATACGCATTGTCATTTACTTTCAGCTGTTTTAGCCGTGCCTTGTTGTGTTTCATCTGTTCTTACCAGGATGCGAGGGCGAGCGGCAATACCGCACTCTCATATCCCTGCTGAGATCTGTTAGCCACCATGCGCCAAGTGGTTAACTACCATAGTTCATGGATTGGACAACAGCAGGTTGAGCTGTTGATGCATCTGATATTCGGGTGTGGTGTAAAGATGAGTGGGTAATTCCCATATGCTTGTACACACACCGTGGCCACCTTTCTTCGTAGAATATGTTGTCAGCTGTGAGCTGTGCCTGAGTTCCTTGGCTCCCTTCCTTGGTTGAATCCTACGGCTGTTGTCTTGTTTCTCATGCATAGCATCTACATTATATATTTTGCTATTCATTTCTGTTTTATAGTTGCTCTCCGTACTTGGGTTTAACCCCGAGGTCCCTCTGGGGTTGTTGTGTTTGTTTGCCTGTTTGTTGTTCAAGTTTCCAGGTTATTCCACTGGCCGTGGCTTTGACCCAGTTGGAGGTGCCCCAGGAGGTGGATAGAGTGTCCCAGTTATGTATAGTATTTATATGCACTGGTATCACTGCGGGTGGGATGTCCCGGGTGATGCTTAGTCTTATATAGCTAGTAGTCTCTCCGTGCTTCTGTAGTATTCAGCCGTTGGGCAGTAGTTATATTTGACTGTTTGTATTGCTGTGGATTTATAAAACTGGGATTATTTTACGTATCTTGTATTTTTAAATTATCTGTTTTAAATCCGTCAGGCAAAATCAAGAATTTTAACCACTTTTTAGTTGCTTCCGCTTGTTTCTGCGTGGTTGATCTCTGATGTGTGCACGAGGCCTGAAATGTTTGGTATCAGAGCTTAAGCTGGGATAAGCTCGATTTCTTTGATCACACTTGAGTCTAGGCACAGTGTTGTGTGTTGCTTGTGCTGGTATCAGAGCTTAAGCTGGGATAAGCTCGTATTTCTTTGATCACACTTGAGTCTAGGCACTAGTGTTGTGTGTTGCTTGTGCTTTGACTATGTGACTTATGTGCTGTCATATTGGTGATATGTGATTTCTATGCTGTATCTGTTCTGTGTTATCTTATCCTGTTTAGTGCCTTCGTAGATGCCGCCTAGACGTATGGGTAGAGGTAGAGGGCAGTTTCAGGAATTGGAAGGTCAGAACGAGGATCTGAGTAGTGTCCCTCTTCATGGTCGTGGTAGGCGTGTAGAGGATGAGGTTGACGACTTGACAGCCCGATTGGACAGCATGGAAATTGTGATGGCGAGGTTCCAAAGTATGAGTCCCCAGGTTTTCAACGGTGATGAATCTAGCGCTGATGCGGACTCTTGGTTACAACACATCACGGGTCTGTTCGACCGTGTGCTGTATAACGACGAGCTTAGGTTGAGTTTGGAAACTTTTCAGTTGAGGAAAGATGTGGAGCGTTGGTGGAGAGGCGCTTCGAGGACGCTAGATGAGACCGGTGGGGATTTCTTGGGACAGCTTTTGTGTTGCCTTTCGGCAAGAGTACGTTCCGGATTCGTACGTGAACGCTCGTGAGCGAGAGTTCGATAACTTGGATCAGGGTACGATGTCTGTGCGAGACTATGCTCGATTGTTTTCTTCTCTTTTGGCGTATGTTCCGCATGTTGCTGGCCGGGAGAGGGCCAAGAGGACTAAGTTTCTTGAGGGTTTGAACGAGGAGTTGTATTCGTTGGTGCTGACGAGCAAACCAAAGAGCTATGCCGAAGCGGTGGAGCAATTGACATAGAGGAAGGTCTGCGGAACTGGAGGTCTCGTGCTAGGCCTCAGAGTGCTCAGGGTGGTCGTCCCGCTGTTCAGGGAGCACAGTCTTCCCAGTCTTCGCAGTCAGTCCATCAACCCCCGCAGCAGCAGCAGCAACAGTTAGCTCAGCAGTCTGGACTCCAGAGGTTTAGACCTCGTGGCCAGCAGTTCAAGAAGAAGGCGGGTTTCAGGTTCTTCTGGTTCTGGTAGCTCTAGTAGCAGTGGTTCTAGGGCAGAGTTTTGTGGCTTCTGTGGAGGTAAGCATCCGTCGACTCAGTGCGTTGATGTGCAGGGCTCGTGTAATATATGTGGTCAGTATGGGAATTTTGCGAGAGTGTGTCCGTTGGCTGGATCGCATCAAGCCGCAGCCCCACCTCAGAGTCGAGGAGGATCGTCTAGGGGTCGTACCCCTTAGTTTCAGCAGCCTAGGATGGGAGAGACGTAGTTTAGGCCGTTCCAGTTGCCTGGTCCGTCGCGTTTTGGACAGTCTTCTCAGCCGCTTTTCTCTGGACCCCAGCATGCTCAAGCGAATGCCATTACGAGGGAGCAAGCGGAGGGCGCGCCGAGCGGAGTGATTGCAGGTAACTGTTTTGTCTTTATTTTCCTGCACGTGTGTTGTTTGACACCGGCACATCGCATTCGTTTATTTCTGATGCATTTGTGGTTGAGCATGGGTTTCATACCACTTTCTTGCGCGATGTTGTGTCTGTTTCTACTCCTGGCGGCGCTAGCCTGTTTTCCCAAGAGGTTTTGTTGGGTGGTGTTCTGAGGTTTGGTGAGCATGCGTTAGTAGCGAATTTGATTCATTTGATGTTGTGGGATTTCGACTGTATAGTGGGAATGGACGTGTTGTCGAGCTATAGGGCCACCGTGGATTGTTTCCATGGAGTTGTGCGTTTTAGGCCTCCGTCTGGCAAGAAATGGAATTTCTATGGCAATGATTCCCAGTCGAAGATTCCTTTAGTCTCTGTGATGGATATGTTCAGCCTTTTGTCGTTAGGGAAAGCTGGCTTTATGATTTATGCGTTGGACGCATCTTCTTCTTCGTGCGTGGAGCTTAGAGATGTCCTCATTGCTCAAGATTTCCCCGATGTGTTTGAGGAGGTTCCTGGTTTTCCTCCGAGAAGGGAGATCGATTTAGCATCGAGCTGGTACCTGGTACAGCTCCGATCTCGAGAGCCCCGTATCATTTAGCGCCCGCGGAGTTGAGAGAGCTTAAGATGCAACTTGATGACTTGTTAGAGAAGGGTTTTTATTAGACCTAGCATGTCGCCGTGGGGAGCACCTATCCTTTTTGTGAAGAAGAAGGATGGATCGATGAGGATGTGCATCGATTTACAACAGTTGAACAAGGCTACAGTGAAGAATAAGTACCCATTGCCTAGGATCGATGATTTGTTCGACCAGTTGCAAGCGTCTGCGTTTTACTCGAAGATCGATCTGCGTTTGGGGTACCATCAGTTGCGCATCCGAGAAGCTGATGTTTCGAAAACTGCTTTTCGTATGAGGTACGGGCATTATGCGTTTCTGGTTATGCCGTTTGGTTTGACGAATGCCCCTGCAGTTTTCATGGACTTGATGAATAGAGTCTTTAGAGAGTTCATCGATAAGTTTGTGATAGTGTTCATCGATGATATCCTGGTGTACTCTAAGACTCTGATGGAGCATAAGGAACATTTGAGAGTTGTTCTCCAAACTCTTCGAGACTCGCAGTTGTATGCCAAGTTTTCTAAATGCGAGTTCTGGCTGGAAAGAGTTGTGTTTCTGGGTCATGTGATTTCAGCGGATGGCATTTCTGTGGATCCCAGTAAGGTAGATGCTGTTTTGAACTGGGAGCGTCCTAGGAATGTGTCGGAGGTTCGTAGTTTCTTGGGTCTGACTGGCTATTATTGTCGTTTTATAGAGCGTTTCTCTAGTATAGCTAGGCCGATTACTCAGCTGACTCAGAAGGACAAGCGGTTTGTTTGGACTGAGAAATGCGAGAATAGTTTTTTCTTGCTCAAGGAGAAGTTGACTTCAGCGCCTGTCTTGGCTTTGCCGTCTGGTTCTGGTGGATTCGTCGTTTGTTCTGATGCTTTGCTCAATGGATTGGACTGTGTGTTGATGCAGCATGGTCGAGTCATTGCCTATGATTCGCGGCAGCTGAAACCGCATGAGACTCGATATAAAGTTCATGATTTAGAGCTAGCAGCTGTGGTCTTTGCGTTAAAGATCTGGTGCCACTATCTGTATGGTGAGCCGTTTGTGGTGTACTCGGACCACAAGAGTTTGCAGTATTTGTTTTCGCAGCCTGACTTGAATATGAGACAACGTAGATGGATGGAGATGCTTAAGGATTTTGATTGTGAGATCAAATACTAGCATGGGAAAGTAAATGTAGTGGCTGATGCTTTAAGCAGTAAAGTTCATGATTTAGAGCTAGCAGCTGTGGTCTTTGCGTTAAAGATCTGGTGCCACTATCTGTATGGTGAGCCGTTTGTGGTGTACTCGGACCACAAGAGTTTGCAGTATTTGTTTTCGCAGCCTGACTTGAATATGAGACAACGTAGATGGATGGAGATGCTTAAGGATTTTGATTGTGAGATCAAATACTAGCATGGGAAAGTAAATGTAGTGGCTGATGCTTTAAGCAGGAAGGCTCAAGGAGATATGCTTGCGTCGTTGTATGTTTCTAAAGACCGTGAGCATCTTAGCACTACTGGTTGGAAGTTTTACCCAGCTGATGATTATGTGGTGGTGTCTTCTTTCCAAGTGGAGCCACAGATTATTTCGAGCATTAGAGCTGCTCAAAGGACAGATACTTCCATCCACGAGTTGAAGTTGAAGGTCAGGGCTGGACAGCTGGAGGATTATTCTATCTCAGCTGATGGTTGTTTGCGTTTCCGTGGTCGGTTGGTTGTGCCCAATCTGATAGATCTTAAGGAGGAGATCCTTAGATAAGCGCATTGCAGTAAACTCAGTGTTCATCCTGGTGCACGGAAGATGTACCATGCGTTGAAGCCGCACTTCTGGTGGGCTGGTTTGAAGAGCGACGTTGCTGGTTTTGTTGCTCGTTGCTTGAACTGTCAGCAGGTTAAGGCTGAAAGGATGAGACCCGGTAGTCTGTCGCAGAGTCTGGAAGTGCCCCAATGGAATTGGGAGCACATAGCGATGGATTTTGTAACGCATTTTTCTCGTTCCGACAGAGGATGCGATGCGATTTGGGTTGTGATAGACAGATTGTCAAAGTCTGCACACTTCATTCCCTATGGTATGACGTTTTCTTTGAAGAAAATGGCGAAGCTGTACGTAGATTTTGTGGTTAGCTGCACGGTGTGCCTGTTTCGATTGTTTCAGACTGAGATCCAAAGTTTACTTCCAGGTTTTGGAAGAGTTTGCAAGCAGCTTTAGGTACCAGATTGGCTATGAGTACAGCATATCATCCCCAGACAGATGGTCAATCTGAGAGAACTATCCAGACGTTGGAGGATATGTTGTGGTAGTTGGCAAGACGCGTTGTCTTTGGTTGAGTTTCCTATAATAACAGCTACCAGATGACAATTGGTATGGCGCCATTCGAAGCTTTGTATGTCAGAAAGTACAGATCGCCTTTGTGTTGGGAAGAAGTGGGGGAGAAGCAGCTGTCTTCCCCAGATTTTGTGCAGCAGATGAAGGATCATGTGGATCTTATTCGTAAGCGGATGAAAGCTGCCCAGGATCGCCAAGCTAGTTATGCGAATAAGATGCGTAGGCCCTTGGAGTTTCGGGCTGGTAATCAGGTGTTCCTTAAAGTTTCTCCTTTCAAAAGTGTTATGCGTTTTGGTCGCAAGGAAAAGTTAGCCCCTCGTTACGTTGGACCTTATGAGATTGTTGAGAGGATTGGTGCTTTAGCTTATCGGCTGTTGTTGCCAGCAGAATTGTCTTCTCTACATGATGTATTTCATGTTTCCATGTTGAGGAAGTATGAGCCAGATCCCTCTCATGTGTTGAGAACATACGAGGTTGAGCTTGATCAGACGTTGAGTTATGTTGAATATCCCTTGTAGATTTTGGGCAGAAAAGAGAAACAACTGAGGAATAAGACCATTCCCTTAGTAATGGTTCAGTGGAGCAAGCACGGTAGAGAGGAAGCTACTTGGGAACTGGAAGAGAAGATGCAACATTAATGGCCACATCTGTTTGCGTGAGTGTTGCATCAAATTCTAGTAGTTGTTTGACAAGTTATCTTGAACTCTTGGGTTCAGTTGAGTTGTTCCTGGACTTGTTGATTTCGAGGACAAAATCGTGTTTTAGTGGGGGAGAGTTGTGAGACCCGAACGTTTTGCCGTTCAGATGTTGGTCGGGTTTGTACCAGCTTTGGGTCGATGTGCTTGGTGTAGCCATCGGATGTCGTTAAGTGTTAGAATCAGTGGTTGGAAAGATATCAGACGTTGCGTGGGAGACGTTTGTGGAGTATCAGCTGTTGAGTCAGCCGTTGGTGACATCTGGTTCAAATGTGTGTATCAGCTGTAGCAGTAGGAATTAGTTGGAGCAGCAGCGCTTCGTTAGATTTCAGACGTTGGATTCAGTCGTTGCGTGTTAGCGTGTTTCATAGCGGATAGCGAAACTACGTCGTTTGGATTAGTTGAGACTACAGCGTTTTGGATTAGCGTTAGGAGATTCAGATGTTGGTGTGTTAGTTCGTATTCAGCTATTGAAGAGATCAGCTGTTGCGTAATGATCAGCTATTGGTTAGCGATCAGCAGTGACTAGCGGGTGACGTGTCCAGCGGTAGTCTCTGCGATGTCGTTTTGTTTAGTTATTCACTGTTTAGCGATAGGACATAGCTGATGCGAGAGTTCAGCTGTTGGTTGGGAATATTAGTTGTGACAACTGAGTTTGTCGGTGGACCTGTTTCCCAGTAGTTAGTTGTGACTTTTAGTAGGGGACTTAGCTGTTGTTCTCTATTATTGTTTCCCCGATACTTAGAAATATTTCCCGATAGCAAATCTTGTCGCGATACCCTAGTTATTGTTCACCATAACCTTCCTTATCCGTCCTAATTGCCGGTGGTAGACAGCTCCGACGAGAGTGAGAGTGGTAGCGTTGGACTCCTCTTGCTAAGGCGCGTCGTTCTATACCTCTTTAGAAGGCTTTGGAGGAGCTGGAAGAGGATCGCAGGATCGCTAAGACATCTCCCTTGTGTAGTTTGCTAGCATAATCGTCCCTGCCGTGCCGGTAGTTCGTTGGGGTAAGTGAGAATTCTATCTTTAAGCTTTGTTAGAGCTTTCCGTTAAGTTAGAAGGATAGATAAGTGCTGGTGGAGTTGTAGCTCCCAGCTGCTGTTGTTTTATGTTTCGATCTTTGAGCAGTAGCTTGTGTTGGCTTAGCAGGTGATAGATCTGTGTTGCTCGGACTTCGTTGTGGCAGCTGTGAGTGGTAATTGTAGCTCAGAAGTTGAGGTACGGATGTTGAGCTTGTATTACGGCTGGAATTGGCATGGATATTATGTTTGATTGTTGTGTATGCATTGCTTGTTGTTTATATGCTGGTTCAGCTGTTGCATTGCATACACATTGTCATTTCCTTTCAGCTGTTGTAGCCGTGCCTTGTTGTGTTGCATCTGTTCTTACCAGGATGCGAGGGCGAGCGGCAATACCGCACTCTCATCTCCCTGCTGGGATCTGTTAGCCACCATGCGCCGAGTGGTTAACTACCACAGTTCATGGGTTGGGCAACGGCAGGTTGAGCTGTTGATGCATCTGGTATTCGGATGTGGTGTAAATATGAGTGGGTAATTCCCATATGCTCACACACCGTGGCCACCTTTCTTCGCAGAATCCGTTGTCAGCTGTGAGCTGTTCCTGAGTTCCTTGGATCCCTTCCTTGGTTGAAGCCTACTGCTGTTGTCTTGTTTCTCATGCATAGCATCTGCATTATATCTTTTGCTGTTCATTGCTGTTTTATAGTTGCTCTCCGTACTGGGGTTTAACCCCGAGGTCCCTCTGGGGCTGTTGTGTTTGTTTGCCTGTTTGTTGTTCAGGTTTTTAGGTTATTCCGCTGGCCGTGGCTTTGACCCAGCCGGAGGTGCCCCAGGAGGTGGATAGAGTGTCCAGTTATGTATAGTATTTATATGCACTGGTATCACTGCGGGTGGGATGTCCCGGGTGATGCTTAGTCTTATATAGCTAGTAGTATGTCCGTGCTTCAGTAGTATTCAGCCGTTGGGCAGTAGTTGTGTTTGACTGTTTGTATTTCTGTGGATTTATAAAACTGGGATTATTTTAAGTATCTTGTATTTTTAAATTATCTATTTTAAATCCGTCAAGAAAAAGCAAAAATTTTAACCACTTCTTAGTTGCTTTCGCTTGTTTCTGCGTGGTTGATCTCTGATGTGTGCACGAGGCCTGACAGTCTCTGCACTATTGTTGTTATTGCTACCATAGCCCAATACGGATCTGTCACCGGATGGCTTCATGGATCCATGCAAGTTATAAAGGGACGCAGACGACTTGGTCTAGGAGCTTATAATATCAGCTAAACGCTAATTCTCATTGAGCATCTCCTGCGACCTGCTTCTCAATTCATCATTCTCAGTCGCAAGCTTACTTAGAGCAGCTTGCATTTCATTTGATCTTACCAGCTCGGCTTTTGAAGCACAACTCTCCTTTTCAGCCTTGACTTCCTTGAAAGACTGAGACAACTTTTTGTACTCATGGACCATGTCATTAAGTGCCGTGACTAGGTCCTCATGCGTAAATTCTAAATTGGAGAAATCAAATACCTTGTCAGTGTCATCAACCATGAGACACTGTACTTCTTCATCACTCTCACTGGATGAGGATGTCCTTGAGCTGGACTTCTCTGAATCTGTGTCTGCCCATGAAATTTTCTTCTCTTCTGCAACCATTGCCTTCTCAGTCCTCTTCTTCCGGTAAAACTTCTTCTCCTTCTTATCCTTGCTGGTGCGATCTGGTTGTTTCTTGCCATCTAGATTGGGCTTCCTGCAGTCTGCTATGAAGTGATTAGGACTGCCACAGTTATAACATTTGTCATCAGAAGAAGTTTTAAATTCTTTTTAAATGAATCAGAAGAGTTGGGTTTAGAGTTATGATTTTGCATAAATTCCCGAATATTTTTATGAAGACATAGCATCATTTCTAAGTACCTATGCTGATTTGCTGCTTTGTGGGCTCTGTTCTGGCATTGTTGCAGCAAGGGCTTTGGTAGGCTGGGATGTAGAAGGCTCAGACTCTGCTCTTGTCTCTAATTCGAACTCGTAGGCCTTCATATTTGCGAACAGGTCATGCAGCTCTAGCTTGTTCAGATCTTTAGATTCCCGCATGACCATCGTCTTGAAATCCCATTTTTTGGGCAGTGCTCTCATCACTTTCAGGGCTAGCTCCCTGTTGTTGTATTCTTCCCCCAATATGGTCATCTCAATCACCAGCGAGCTGAACTGTTCATCAAATTCACCCATGGTCTCCTCAGGCTTCATCCTGATCAACTCAAATTTTTGTAGGGCCACAGTCAACTTGTTCTCCTTGGTCTCCTCATTGCCCTCACAGATCTGGGTGAGCTTTTCCCATATTTCTTTGGCTGTTGTACATGTTTGGATCTTGCTGAACTGATTGTTGTCCAGCGTCTTATACAGAATATCCTTGGCCACATTGTCCAAATTTTCTCTTTTATCCTCGGAGGTCCACTCCATCCTTGGCTTTTCTACCCATTGAGCTGCACCTGCTGAGATAGCTACTGCAGTATTCAGCTTCATAATCTTGATTGGTCAATCTATTATGACGAACCACATATAATCGACCTGAGCCGCTAGGTGAGCTTGCATCCGGATCTTCCAGACATCGTACTCCTCCTTAGAAAACATGAGAATTTTATTTTGAGAAATCGACATATTTAATAAATGCAAATGAGAATGCTGTTAAAAACCTGAGATACCAAGCTCTAATACCACTTTCTAGGATCAAAAATAAGGATCGGGAGATCAGGAGAGTGGGGGGGATGAATGAACTCCTTTTCTAATTTTAACGAAAACGTATTTAAAAATATTTTATAGCTCGTAGCTAACCTCTAAGTTGAGTTATAATCTTGGAGGATCTTAGTGATAAGATGTTGTCTCGTGTAATAGAAATGCTTACGCGGAAATAACACGATTCAACAGTAAACAGATAAAGTCCGTATATGTAAAAGATAAGGTCAAGAATTTGTTTATGGAAGTTCAGAGTTTAATCTCCTACGTCTCCCCTTTTTCCTCAACATGAAGGATTTCCACTAGAAGATTTGATTTATACAACTCCTCCTTGTACAAATCCGATCCGACAGGCAGCAGCTGCAAGAACTCATAATCTCACCACAACATAAACATACCGCAATCTGTTCAAAATTACAAAGAACACAGCTCTAAGCTGGTTTGCTATTCTAGCACTCAAAGCTCTGTTTTGGATTATACAATGTAATCTCGACACTAAAGAGTGTGATACGAAAGTTTTTGTGACACAAAGAATTGAATGAAACAATCTGCGTGTGTGCGTCACTAGTTGTGAGTTGGTTTTGAGAAAATGAACTCGGTTTTCTTTCACAATAGTTCGTAAGTTGTTTGATCACAACATTTGTAGTCAAAGAGTAGAAACAATTGTTGTGTCTTCTCAAACTGATCTGCTCTTTAATTTATACCATTTGAATACAATGGTAATAAATGCTACCAGTAGACACGTTGTATAGATCCGAAGTGAGAAGACTGCGGCGTCTTAAATGCTTGTACTGTTCACGTAAATCTTCATTAAGTGCATTTCCTCTTTTAGCATACATTGTGCCATTCTCAGTTGAAAACATATCTCTGTATATCTGGTATTATCTCAAATTAGTTCCAACGACTACAAAGAGATACTGAGAAGTCAAACACATCAAATCAATCTTTACAAAACCTCAAAACAATCTGAAATCCATCTAGCTGGGTTGTCTTTACTCAGCTGGGGTCCGATCTGGTCTATGCTGAACTGCTGTAATCTGGTTCTAAGCTGTTCCAGGTTGTAATCTTTGTTCACAACTGTCTTCTTCTATAGAAACACAAGCCTTCCTGATTGTGTACTGTATTCTTTTATAGAAACACAAGCCTTCTTGATTGTGTCCATATCTTCTAAAAGAATCTGGATTGTCCTTCACTAACGCTATCGTTGAACTATCTCGCTCTGAGTTGTTTTCTCAACTGATCGAATACAAGATGTTCTAGCTGTTCTGTTTGGAAGTTCTCTGTTCTTGTAAACTGATCTAATCTCAATCTGCTCATATTTCAACCGATAAACTGATTAGATACTTATTCTGTTCTTCCGAGCTGGTTTGTATTTAACCAACTTAGCTGAATACCCTGAGCTGATTTGTCCTTAACCATCTTAGCTTGTATCTCTAAGTCTCTGAGCTGGTTTGACCTTAACCAGCTTAGATCTGATCTGATTTCAATAAACAACTGAGTAAGCTCCGTCTTGATCTGGTTGAAAAATCCTTGAGCTGATTAATCTCTTTTTGTCTTCCCTAAAACTTATAAATTATCCATCAATTTTCCCCTTTTTGGTGATGACAAAACTAATGCAGAAAAATAGATTTTTTCAAACATTGAAAAAATTTATACAAGTATAATCATCTAAACATAAGAAAATACAGATCTATGCCCCTAAACCCGAAGTCCTCACAGAACCATCTCTTTTTGCTGCTCTCTCCTTCCCCCTTTGATTAAACTGTTAGAAACATACAAATAGGTTTTGTGTTGATCAAAATTCAGATGTGATCTGTTTTACAGATCAAACAATCTCCCCCTTTTTGATTAACACAAAAACTGGATAAACAATAAGCATGAATAATATTTTGAAATATTTCTCCCCCTTTTTGTAGGAATAAAAAAGGGTGTTAGAGCTAATTTCAGAAGTTTTGGTGAAGAAAGATAAAAGAGATTAATCAGCTCAAAGAGACAAGATCTGGACGAAGCTTACAACGTTGGACGTAGAAACCAGATCGGAGTAGAGTCAAGCTGGTTAATGTCAAACCAGCTCAGGACACTTAGTTGCGCTGGTTGAGGACAAAAGCCAGCAAAGGTAATTTTGGTCAAGCTGGTTAAGGTCAAACCGGTTCAAAGATTCTTAGCCGGATAAGGACAGTTCAGTTGAGAAAATTCGAAGAATTTGAAACAGAGAGCATTGAGATGAAGAGCAGCAAAACTATGGTTTACAGTTGAGAGAACAGATCACATTGGTAGTAGTAGGTGGTATAGTAAACCAGCTGGAGTGATAAGTGGTATAACAGACCAGCTGGAAGACCAGTTAAGTAAACCAGATCGAAGCAGAATGTTTTTAAGAGTGTTATAGTGCTGAAGATATGAGTGTACATAGATTGCTATCGGAATCAGTACAGAACAAAGACATGAGCAGAATACTTCAAAGCAGATTGGATTTAATCAAGCTCAGAACCCGATCAAGAAAAGCAGCTCAATGTTCATAAACCAGATCTGGAACCCAGCTAAGTTAAGGAAAACTTAGCAAATTGAATTTTGGAATGTTTGAAGATACGTACCGTTTGATGTAATATACTTGACCTCTCTGCAATGATTTGTAGTCGTTGGAACTAGTTTGAGCTAATACCAGAAACGCAGAGATACGATTCAAACCAAAGATGGTGCAGAGTTGCTAAAAAGGGCAATACATTTAATGGAGATGTACGAACATTGTATAGAAATTTAAGACGCCTCAGGTTTTCAATTTGGATACACTCAAAGTGTCTACTGGTAACATTTATTATCGTCGTATCCATAGGGGTATAAATAGAAGAGAATATCAGCTGTGAAGGGGTTACGAGATTGAACGAAACACATGAGAACAAGCCTCGAACTTACAAGCTAACCAGCCCTCTCAAGCAAAAGCAGAGTTCATATTTGAACCAGCTCACAGCTAGTGACACACACACAGATTGTTCATTATATTCCTTGTGTCACACTATCTTCTAGTAGTGTTGAGCATTTATTGTAAATCATAAACAGAAAGTGTAGAGTGCTAGATTGGCACAACCAGCTTAGTGCTGAGTTCTTTGTATTGAGAACCAGATCGCGGGTCTGGATTCGTTGGTTGATTGCTAGGAGTTCTTGTAGCTACAGACTGTTGGATCGAGTTTGTACAAGTGGTTGTATAAATCAAATTTTCTAGTGGAAATCCTTCACATTGAGGAAGAAGGGGAGACATAGGAGAATTTTCTCCGAACTTCCAAAAACAAACTCTCGTCTCTACATCTTTTACATTCACGCATTGGTTTAAAGTGTTCACTGTTGAATCGTGTTGTTTTCGCATAAAAATCATTTTATTACACGAGACAACTGCAGTCACTGAGAACCTCTAAGCTGGAAACTCGTCTGGAGGTTTGCGTAGAGCAATAAAAATATTTTGAAACAAGTTTTAAGACAAAATTGTCAAAGGATTTCATTCACCCCCCCCCCCTCTGAACTCTCGAGCTTGTTTTTGATCCTAACAAGTGGTATCAGAGCTCGGTTTCACAGTGTTTGAACAGTTTATTCATGTTATTCATTAAAAATGTCAATTTCTCAAGATTCCTATGTTTTCTAAGGAGGAATACTACGTATTTAAGATCCAGATGCAGGCTCACCTAGCAGCACAAGACGATGACATGTGGTTCGTGATAACTAATGGACCGATGCAAATAATGAAAATGAACACTGCTGTGGTGATAACTTTCAGTGCACCTCAGTGGATTGAGAAAACTAGACTGGAGTGGACCTCTGAAGACAAGAAGAAAGCAAATATGGATAATGTCTCCAAGGACATACTGTACAAGACGCTAGACAATAACATGTTTAGCAAAATCTAGAAGTGCACAACTGTGAAAGAGATCTGGGAGAAGTTGACCCAAATTTGCTAGGGAAATGAAGAAACGAAAGAGAACAAGTTGACTGTGGCCCTGTAAAAATTTGAACTAATCAAGATGAAGTCCGAGGAAACCATGGCCGAATTCGATGAACGGTTTAGCTCATTGGTGATTGAGCTAGACAAACTGGGAAAATCCTACAGCAACAGGGAGCTGGCCCTGAAAGTGATGCGAGCAATTTCCAAGGAGTGGGACGTGAAGACAATGGCCATGCGAGAATCTAAAGACTTAAACAAGATGGAGTTGCATGACCTGTTTGCCAATCTGAAGGCTTACGAGTTCGAACTGGAAACGAGAGTGGAGTCTGAGCCATCCACTTCTCAACAAACCAGGGCTCTCACTGCTATACTTCTAGAACAGAGTCCCTGTTCTACCAGCAGATGATCGGCAGAGGAAATGAGCAAGGATGGCATGTCCTTGTTCATAAAGAAATTCGGAAAATTTATGTGGAAGCATAATACTAAACCTTCTTCCTTTGATTCTCCTAAAAAGAATGTGAACTCTCCTTCTGATGACAAATGTTACAATTGTGGCAGACCTGGTCACTTCATGGCTGATTGCAGGAAGCCAAGGAGGGAATAAAAGAAGAGACTAGATCGCAGCACCAGCAAAGACAAGAAGGAGAAGAAGCTCTATCGAAATTGGAGAACGGAAAAGCAATGGTTGCTGAGGAGAATAAGAGTGTGTGGGCTGACTCACATTCAGAAGAATCCAGCTCTGGAACCTCCTCATCCAGCGAAAGTGAATATGAAATACAGTGTCTCATGCCGATGACACTGATGAGATATTCGATTTCTCTAGTCCGAAATTCACACGTGAGGACCATGTCACAGCACTTAACGACATGGTCCTAGAATATAAGAAGCTTTCTCAATCATTCGAGAAAGCTAAAGTTGAAAGAGAGAGCTGTGCAATGAACGCTGAGCTGGTTAGCTCAAGCAACATGAAAGCTGCTCTAAGTAAGCTTGAAACTGAGAATGAGGAATTGAGAAGCAGGTCTGAGGAGATGCTCATTTCTCAATCATTCGAGAAAGCTAAAGTTGAAAGAGAGAGCTGTGCAATGAACGCTGAGCTGGTTAGCTCAAGCAACATGAAAGCTGCTCTAAGTAAGCTTGAAACTGAGAATGAGGAATTGAGAAGCAGGTCTGAGGAGATGCTCAATGAAAATCAGCGGTTGGCTGGTATAATAAGCTTCTGGACCTAGTCTTATGCCTCACTACAAAAACTGCATGGAGCTACAAAGTCATATGGTGATAAAACCGGATTGGGCAATAATAGCAATGAAGGTAGTACTGCAGAAACCAGTAGTATCCAAAGGCTGGAAAGGACAAAGTTTAAAACAATGAACTTTGTAAAATCAAGCGCGGGACAGCCCGAAGAGGCATCTGGTGACGATATGATAGCAGCCAAGCCTCCGATCTGGCAAGGTAGATCTTGTGGCCTGGGGTATACTGCTCCTGAGAAGTCTCGGGAAAGCTGGCTTAACAAAAGAATTGACAGATGCATGGTAAACCCAAATCTGGTGGTAGAAAGCAAGGCCAGTTTCTCGACCTTCTACGAAGGACAGGCAATACAAGCCTCGATATCATAAGTCCAAACCGAATGGCTCATATGTTGCTCATCAAGCATCCAGAACAATGAACACATACGGACCACACAAGAGCTTTGATGCACACACAGGTATATGGGTTAATATCATCCAAGTGTGGGTCCCGAAAGATCTAATCAAACCTGGACCCAAATAAATCAAAAGATACCAAATTTTCTTGACTTGTGATTGCAGGAACGATAGGTTTCAAGATTGGAGCAATCAACATGGTATTGGACAGTGGATGTGCGAAGCACATGACTGGAGATGCCATGCTTCTCACAGATATCAAATCTTGCAACGGACCTAAAATCACATTTGGTGATAACTCCAATTGTAACACCATGGGTAAGGGTAAGCTTACCCATGGTAACTTTACTGTCAACAACGTTCTCCTTGTAGAGAACTTGTGCTACAACTTTATAAGTATCAGTCAGTTATGCGACAATAATTACTCAGTTAAATTTCAGAAACACACATGCACTGTTTTGAATCTGGAAGGTTTGACTGTGCTGGTAGGTTATCGTCTGGAAATACCTATAAATTTGATTGGTCAGATCAACCGCATACAGAACAAACTTCCCTCGTAGCTGAATCTTCAAAGAGTTGGTTATGGCATCAGCGGATGAATCATCTGAATTTCAATAATATTGTCAATTTGAGTAAGCTTGAGTTGGTTGATGGCTTGCACAGATTAAAATTTTCAAAAGACAAGATTTGATCTGCGTGTCAGTTGGGTAAACATATAAATCAACTTTCAAAACTAGATGCAGTAATAAGACCTCACGTAAGCTGGATCTTTTACACAAGATCGTTTTGGTCCAATACCCGTTACCAGCTTAGGAGGAATGAAATACACCCTTGTCTTTGTTGATGATTTTCAAAATTTAAGTGCGTGTTGTTTTTAAAATCAAAAGATCATACTACCGACCAGCTGATCAAGCTTTTGAAACGTTTGCAAAATGAGCAATCTTGTAATGTCAACCGGATCAGGAGTGACAGAGGAACATAGTTTTTAAATTTTAAAATTTCCTCCTATCTGGATGACATTGGAATCAAACATGATTTGAGCGCAGCTAGAACACCTCAGCAAAACGGGTTAGCTAAGCGTCAAAACCGTACTTTAAAAGAAGCTGCTACAACTATGATTGCTGATTCTGGTATTTCAAACAAATTTTTGGCCGAAGCAGTAAATACAGTTTGCTATACGCATAACAGATTGATAATAAATAAGCGACATGGAGTCACTCCATATGAGATCTGGAATGGCAAGAAACCTGATATTTCGTATTTCAGGGTGTTTGGATGCAGCTGTTTCATCCATATCAATGGTAAAACATATTATAGAGCATTTGATGTAAAATCTGATGCATGTATCTTTCTGGGATATTCAGTTGTTAGTCGAGCATATCGAGTCTTCAACAACAGGACACTTACTGTTGAAGAATCAGCGCATGTGGTGTTTGATGAAACCAGTTTCAGATCTACATCATCTTCAAAGCTAAATGATCTATGCACTCGTCTGGAGTCTAACAATCTTGATGAATCAAGTGACTATGAGGCACAAAACAAGTATCAAGATGATGACCAGCACGCACTGGACATACCAATTACCAACACCGACATTCAAGATGTTGAGCGAGCTGGTCCAGATTGTGATCAAACTGGTGGAGTACATGAGCAAACTGATGAACCAAACATAACAGGTGGTGATCTTACAACAAGTGGTAGTCCAGTAGATCCAGCTGGGACGCAGGGGGAACAGCATGAGTCGTCCACCTCTTATAGACCAAGTCTCCGATGGAATAAAAATCATCCACCCGAGCTGGTCATCGGTAATCCCACTGCACCCGTTAGGACATGAGGCCAGATGATAAACGAGTATTTCAATTCAGCATTTATTTCACATATTGAAGCTAAGAAGGTAGAAGAGACCTTAGTAGACCCGAGCTGGATAGAAGCAATGCAAGAAGAACTAGGTCAATTCAAACGAAGTAGAGTATGGCATCTAGTTCCTAGACCTGCTGTTCAAAACATAATAGGAACTAAATGGGTCTTTAGGAACAAATTAGATGAAAATGGAAATGTCGTTCGAAACAAAGCCAGGCTGGTAACGCAAGGCTATAGGTAAGAAGAAGGGATAGACTTAAAAGAATCATTCGCACATGTAGCTAGACTCGAATCCATTAGAATTTTTCTTGCATGTGCATCATTCAAGAATTTCAAAGTTTATCAGATGAATGTCAAAAGCGCATTCTTAAATGGAATCTTGAATGAGGAAGTGTATGTGACACAACCTTCTGGCTTCGTAGATCATTCCAGACCGGAATTTGTGTACAAGCTTGATAAAGCGTTGTATGGTCTGAAACAAGCTCCCAGAGCTTGGTATGATACTTTGTTCAAGTTTTTAGTAGATCATGATTTTGTTATTGGCTATGTCGACAAGACACTGTTTAAATTTGTGAAACATGATCATGTCTTGTTAGTACAGATATATGTTGATGATATTATCTTCGGCTCTACTAATTCCAAGCTTTGCGACAAATTTTCCAAGATTATGCAGGATAAATTCGAGATGAGCATGATGGGGGAGCTGACATTTTTCCTAGGCTTACAAGTCAAACAGATTGATGACGGAATCTTCATCAATCAAGCTAAGTGTACCAAGGAACTTCTGAAGAAGTTCGGTATGGAAAATTGTTCTTAGACAACCACTCCAATGAGTGCCTCCATCAAGCTGGACAAAGACAAAGCTGGAACTTCCGTTGAGGTAACCATGTTTCGTGGGATGATTGGTTCGCTTCTATATCTCACAACAAGTAGACAAGATATCATGTTCTAGGTCTGCATGTGTGTAAGATTTCAAGCCAATCCAAAACAGTCTCACTACATGGCGGTTAAACTCATCTTTAAATATTTAAAAGGCACGCAGAACGTGGGTCTTTGGTATCCCAAAGACTCAAGTTTAAATTTGATTGGTTATAGCGATGCAGATTACATAGGTTGTAAAGTTGATCGACGTAGCACCAGTGGAACTTATCAATTCTTTGTTGACCGTATAATTTCATGGTTCAGTAAGAAACAGACGTTAGTATCCACGTTCACAGTTGAGGCAGAGTACCTCGCAGCTGGAAGTTGTGCTCAAATGTTATGGATTCAACTACGGGACTATGGTGTCGATACACAAGAAGCACCCATGTTCTGTGACAACACTAGTGCGGTTGCGATCACTCAAAACCTCGTGCTACATTCCAGAACCAAGAACATCGACATAGTCATAATTCATTCGAGATCACGCACTAAAAAAAGACGTTCGGGTGGAGCATGTGCCAACGGATCAGGAAGTAGCTGATATCTTCATCAAACCTCTGCCGAACGCTAAGTTTTCTTACTTTTTAAACATTTTAGGTCTCTTGGATATGTCATGATTGTGTTCTGCATGCATGAATTCAGGGGGAACAATATAATTCAAACAGATAAATAAACATTCCGCTGGTTGTCTTCGAGCTGGTTAGCACCGTGCTGGTCTGGTCCAGCTTGATGCATGTACAACGTGATGTTATCACGGTGTTTGAATTATTTGTTTCGGTGCTGGTATATGAAATCGAACGGTAGAGATTGGGTTGCTTCTAAAACGTATTTAAGTCGGACGGTCATCCTTCTGAAATTTCAAATGACTCTTTAATATGACGATGACACGTGTCCAGTAAAATCCTTCTCTCTCCCACGTTCGTACATAAACTGTTTTAATTTACTTTTTACAGTACACTTTCAAATTTTCACGCATTCAAGCTTTCTTGCAAACAAATTACAGCATTTTTCGTGCAATTTCATGAATCTGCTCAACTTCGTACTAGAAATGGCTACCTCTCTCTTTGTTAACGCTATGCAGGTGGATTTTGCCTATATGCTTGCTATGGAACACGTTGGAATGGTGTGCATGTTTAAGTCCCTGGATGATACAGGGCTTAAAGAGTTTCTGGAGGCTTCCAACTCCGTGTATAAAGGAGCTGTCACTGAATTCTTCGTGAATGCGAAAGTCATCGCAGGGACGATTGTCGGTTTCGTCGCTAATCGGAAGATGGTTCTTACCAAGGATGTGTTTACTACGGCGTTTGGGTTGCCAAGCGAGGGAATGGTTGGATTTCTGGATATTCCGAATGGGACAGTGGTCGAAATGCGAATGCAGTTCTCTGGATCTGATGCACCATTTAGGGCACCCAGTAAGAAAAAGGATATGAAAATGGAGTTTCGTTTGCTACATGATATTGTGGACAAGGCCCTGTGTGCAAAGGCTGGATCGTTTGACATGGTCACAAGCGAGAAGTTAGACCTGATGGTGGCCATCACTGCCGATTTAAAGGTAAAGTATGCACAAATTCTTTTTCAGGTTTTACTTGCTATGGTGAACAATCCTACGAGGCAGTCACAAGGCTTTGCGGTGCAAGTTAGTGTTCTACTGGAAAATATAGTGAAGACTGATCTGGAGGAGACCGTCAAAATTCATCCTCAAAAGGTGTTGAACAAAAAATCCGTTCACACATATATCAAGAAAAATCTGAATGTGATTCCGGCTGGTGAGTCCAGCAAATAGACATACAGCTAGTGGTACAGAGGGTGGAGAGTCGCAGATAGCCCAGCCAGTGGGAAAGGAAATAGACGTCGTGGATAAGGGATTGAAGAAGATAAGAAAAGAAAAATTTGTGAACAAGCAGAGAATGGTGGTGAACAAGACATTGGAGGCTGGGAGCCAAGCTGCTCCATCGAATTCCACCTCTGGGACCAAATCAGACGTGGATTCGCGTCCGCTGTCTAGATCAAGAGAAGTGGCGCTGCACCCAAGCGTAAATTGATTATGAAATCCATCCGATTCAGAAACCACTGTGTCCATTCCTCAGGTGCTAATCAAGAAGAAGCAGAGGACACAGCGGCAGAAGAAGCTAAAGCAAACAAGTGGCGATAGGGTTGTTTCTCAATCTGGTCCCATTCCAGAAATACCTGCAGGGGGTGCACAGGGTCAACTGCTGGTGGACCAGAAGATACTGCAGCAACACCTCCAGAGTTGGAGAAGCAAGATGGTGATGGATCCAACACTCCTGTACAGGACGAGCATATGGAGTGTAGAAATGAAGCTTCCTACGTTGATGACCAAGACGAGCGTATGGAGGATGAAAACCACACTAGAAAAGAGGTCCAAGATGGCAATAATTCTACTATCGCTCAGGGAGGGCATGATAAGTCTACTGCTGATGGTCCCGAAGGTTTTATGGCAAATGAAGGACAGATTGATACTTTTGAACAAATCGAGCAGGAGTTTATTCCAGAGGTGGAGAAAGAGTCTGGAAATCGGGAGGTTTCTACAAAGACAAGGCACGAACCTGCCCAACCAGCTTAGAAGCCTACAACTTGTACCGGCAAGGATGTCCATGCTCCCATTGAGATTCGGGAGATCAACTGGGTCACACGCTTTGATAGGATCAATGGAATCGAAAATATATTTAAATTAAGCCCAGGAGTTCAGAAAAGGGGGGGGGTTGAATGAACTCCTTCAATTTTAATTTTTTGAAACCTTTAAAACTGTTTTTACAAGCCTGTGCTTAACTCAGATCTGAGTGATCAGATCTGAGATTCTCAGTCCAAATCTATTTTCTCGATTAACAAATAATGTGCAGAAAGAAACCGATTAAACAGTGAACAGTTAATAATAAAATCCGATGCAAGTAAATAAAAGATAGGGTCAAGAATTTGTTTCTGGAATTACGGATCTGAAATTCTACGTCTCCCCTTATTCCGTTTCAGGAAGGTTCCACTACAATATTTGATATGTACAGCCTCTATAAACATCCGATCACTCAAGCCTCGCTACAAGTGAACTCCTAGAAACTTCTATCTCACAGATTACACTTCTGAATACAAATGAACATATTTTCCGAACTGCTTCAAGAAGCACGTTCGTTACAGACTCTGAACTGATTTTACAATGAATACGATACAAACAGAGTACTGTAAATCTTCTGGTTTCTTTTAGAATGAAACTTGTTTACAAATGTAAACCAGAAGAATTCTCGAAGGTATTTCTGATAAGAACTGAAGAACTATTCTTCGAGATGGTGACGGCTAAAATAGTTTTGAATCGTTGAGAGAGTTTTCGAGAATGATTGAGAGAGTTTAAACCGTCAGAGAACCAGAGAGTAACCAGCAGAGAGTTTCTTCGTTTGAAATCTTCAGCTATTTATACTCTTCCATCTTCAACGGTCATTAATTGAGCCAGTAGACATTAACCTTTTTTGCATATCTTCATCGTATCAATGCATTAAATGCTCCATTAATGCTATGGAAAGGTTTGTCTGCTGTTGTCAGAGCTTTGTTGACTTTAATACCCAAAATAGGTAAACATCTTATAAACCAACTCTGCGTCCTGCAAAATATACTCCAAATAGCTCTGAACTTGTGTCTCTTTCATCCACTTTGTATAACAGGCTTTATATGATTAAATCTAGATCGTTGAATCCTTTGGAACAAATACCTGATGAAATCTTAAGATCACATCTAAAAACTGTTCGGTTATGATCTTAAATCTGCTCTCATATATAAGCTTTGTAACTTCTTCTTTTGCGTAACTTCCCCATTTTCTTTAACGATATAATCAGATCTGAAACCTTTCTTCTTTATATGTCTTCCTCCTTTACTTCTCTTTAACCGTATCACTGTCAGATCTGAAGTTTCTCCCCTTTACGAATCTACCTCCTTTTTCTTTTCTATACCAGTAACTATGTCAAATCTGAATACCCGTATTTATCTGAATATCTGAAATACCCTGTTCTGATCTGAATCTCCATTTCTGAAATCTGAACAAATAACCTCTGAAATATTCTGAGTATATTGTGTTATAATCGGAGTCTCTGTACTGAATCTGATATATAATCTGATCTGAATTGCTCTCATCTAATCTGATAAGCTATCTTCCCCATTATATACTATGTTCCCAATCTCTCGGATCTGAAACGAAGCCTCTGTACAAGACCTGATAAGCTCTGATCTGAAATACTTAACCCGATAACTGAAATTACCCGAATATCCAAATCTGATATACTTTCTTCATTTATACAACCAGATCTGTTGAACTCTACTCCCGATTAAACACGATTACGGGTCCAGATATGAGTCCTAAATTCAGTTCTTTATATTGGTTTCGTTATCACCAAAACTCATAAATTTTATCTTAACACACTTCCTTCCGAAGATTGACCCAGCGGCTTCCAGCTTTTGATCGACAAAATCCAGTAGAAGAACACTATCTGCTTGTCATTCAGAACATAAGGGAGCAAGCGGAGTGCCAACTTCAAGTCTTCGACCAGTGGCATAGGTTCCGAACTAGTTATCGTCTGGAAAAGATCCCGTCCATGAAGTTCGTGCAAGAATTTTCAAAGTCTGAGAATAAAATGTTTGCATGGGCAGAGACGGATAAGATCAGTGAGATGCTCCAGAGAAGGGAGCTTGTCTGGTTTAAGATAGTGGAGATGTATTTGCGTGATGCTATTGCTGAGCATTGGAAAGAATTTCACAAGGATAAGCCATCAGCTAACCAGGACATTATGGCCATTCGCATGCTGGAAGCTGAGCTGGCGAAAACCAGGAAGAGAATCAACCTATTTCAAGCTCAATCTGTTCTGCCCGTCACTTATAATGAGAATCCTGCAGACCGAGTTGAATCTTTGGATTTCACTCCTTGCTTGACTTGGGAATAGTTTAAGGCTAAGCTCGCAAATCCCACCAACCCACAGAAAAGCAACCGTATCGGGAACATGAGCCTCAGATTCCCGAGTCTAAATCAGATGAATAGATTGCGGTGGTTGATCGAATTATTGAGCAGGTGGAGGATATAGAGAAAGAATAGTTGGGTTGTGTTGATGGACAGCACGTAGTGGAGAAACCAGTTCCTGAGGAAGAGGATCAACCTCAAAACAGTCCAGCCCACTCTAGTTCAAGATCTTCTGGATTTTATCTCTCCTTTAACAGTGAAGAGAGTGACAGTCTGTGTTTCTATCCCGATTCTGATCCTAGTCCCAGTAAGAGTCCTACTCTCTCTGGACATTTTACCATCCACGATGAGGATCATTTCGACAATCTGGGTCCAAATCCTGATTCAGAGCCGAATAATACGGACCATCAGGGTCCCAGTCCATCGAATTTACAGATGGTTGTATCTAATTCCGATAGAGAAGAGGATAACAGCACCACTCAGAATGAAGCTTCTTCCCAAGCTAGTCCACAGCAAGTCTTTGTTTCCAGCCCCCAGGTAAACCTTGATTCTGATCTCAAGATCGAGAATATTCAAAATTCCGTTACTTCCCTAGATTCCAAGGTCCAAACCATGGATTCAAGAGTTGGATCTCTGGATTCCAAAGTTGAGGAACTGTTGCAAATTCAGACCTTTATGAAGCACGACTTTGGCATTTACAAGCGTGCATTTTATGAAAATATGGATACAGTGGCTTCCAACATTGAGTCTTCCCAGACATCGTTGGAAACCAGTCTGGTCTATCAATTCACTGAGCATCAGCTGTAGGTTTCCAGCGATCTGGATTTTGTCAAGTTGCAGCTGGCTGAATTGGTTAATCACCTCAAGGAGTTGGGTGATGCCAAAAAGGGGGAAGGATCGAGTAGACAGGGGAAAGGTCCAAGCAGTGCAAGGGGTGAAGAACCAAGCAGCAGAAAGGATCAAGGGACGAGCATCTATAAAAGGAGAACATGGTTTTGAGCGGTTTTGAGCAATGGAAAACTTAGTAGCTTTCGTATAAAATTTTTTATGCAGCTGATTTTTGTAAAGTGATCAAGGGATAATAAAATCTCTTTTTTATGCACAAGGTGTTGTCATCTTTGAAAGGTTTTGTCATCACCAAAAAGGGGGAAATTGTTAGAGCTACTTTCAGAAGTTTTGGTGAAGAAAAATAAAAGAGATTAATCAGCTCAAAGGGACAAGATCTGGACGAAGCTTACAACTTTAGACGTAGAAACCAGATTGGAGCAGAGTCAAGCTGGTTAATGTCAAACCAGCTCAGGACACTTAGTTGCGTTGGTTGAGGACAAGTCGGCAAAGGTAATTTTGGTCAAGCTGGTTAAGTTCAAACCAGTTCAAAGATGCTTAGCCAGATAAGGACAGTTCAGTTGAGAAAATTTGAAGAATTTGAAATATAGAACATTGAGATGAAGAGCAGCAAAACTGTGGTTTACAGTTGAGAGAACAGATCACGGTGGTAGTAATGAGTGGTATAGTAAACCAGCTGGAGTTATAAGTGGTATAACAGACCAGCTGGAAGACCAGTTAAGTAAATCAGCTCGAAGCAGAATGTTTTTAAGAGTGTTATAGTGCTGAAGATATGAGTGTACATAGATTGCTATCTGAATCAGTACAGAACAAAGACATGAGCAGAATACTTCAAAGCAGATTGGATTTAATCAAGCTCAGAACCCGATTTAGAAAATCAGCTCAATGTTCAGAAACCAGATCGGGAACCCAGCTAGGTTATGGACAACTTAGAAAATTGAATTTTGGAATGTTTGAAGATACGTGCCATTTGATGTAATACACTGGACCTCTCTGCAGTGATTTGTAGTATTTGGAACTACTTTGAGCTAATACCAGTCAGAGATACGATTCAAACCGAAGATGGTGCAGAGTTGCTAAAAAGGGCAATACATTTAATGGAGATGTATGAACATCGTATAGACATTTAAGATGCCGCAGGTTTTTCAATTTGGATACACTCGAAGTGTCTACTGGTAACATTTATTACCGTTGTATCCAAAGGGTATAAATAGAAGAGAAGATCAGCTGTGAAGGGGTTTCGAGATTGAACGAAACACATGAGAACAAGCCTCGAACTTGCAAGCTAACCAGACCTCTCAAGCAAAAGCAGAGTTCATATTTGAACCAGCTCACAGCTAGTGACACACGCACAGATTGTTCATTATATTCCTTGAGTCACACTATATTCTATACACACACTCTATAGTGTTGAGCATTTATTGTAAATCAAAAACAGAAAGTGTAGAGTGCTAGATTAGCACAACCAGCTCAGTCTTAAGTTCTTTGTATTGCGAACCAGATCGTGGGTCTGGATTTGTTGGTTGATTGCTAGGAGTTCTTGTAGCTGCAGGCTGTTGGATCGGGTTTGTACAAGTGGTTGTATAAATCAAATTTTCTAATGGAAATCCTTCCCATTCGGGAAGAATGGGAGACGTAGGAGAATGCTCTGAACTTCAAGAAACAAACCTCTCGTCTCTACATCTTTTTGATAGGATCAATGTGGTTCGAAAAACAGCTGCAAGAGTTCAGAAGGTGGGGGGGGGGTTGAATGAACTCTTGATATTTTCAAATTTTCGAAACCTTTAAAATAGTTTTCCAAGAGCCTCGCTTAACTTAAATCCGAGTTACCAGATTTAAGGTATCTCAGTTTAGCTGCTGATCTCTTGGCTAACAAATATTGTGCGGGAAATAAGCCAATCGATCAGTGAACAGTAAAGCAATAAATAAATGCGTTAAGTAAAAGATTAAGGTCGAGAGTTTGTTTCTGGAAGTTCGGATATAAATATCCTACGTCTCCCCTTCTTCCTTTTCAGGAAGGTTTCACTAGAAGATTTGATGATTTACAGGCCTTCTGCAAACACCCAGTCACCGAGCCTCGCTCCAGGTGAACTCCTAGCAACATCACAAACTAACACGCAGACGCAGCCGTTGGTTTACAAGTAAATGATAGTTTTTCAAACGGCTTTGAATAGCGCGTTTGTTACAGACTCAAATAAATTTTACAATGAGGTACACAACCACTAAGGAAAATTGCGCTTTGTCAGAGCCAAAATGTCGTTTTTCATATTTGTGCAAACTCCGTAAAACGTCCTCTGATACTTTGTACTATTTACCCAAAATAGTACCAATCTTGTCTCCTTAATTCCAGGCAATTTGTACGATTTGATCGAGTCCATTGATTTACTCTAATTTGAAAATATGATCCTGTTTGAATCGATTCAACGTTTTGCGCCTGAATTCTCTTATAGATAAAACAGATTTTCCTTTCTTGAAGATGATGAATAGTTCATCGCTGATAGAGTCATAAACCAGCTTCTGAAATTCTAGCGCTAAACCAAACGCTGTCGTATCAACTAATTCAAACGACATAGTTTAGCTATCATCAAAATGGTTACGGCTGATAATACCATGTGATAATCTTCACCAACGACTGAGTATACTTCCTTCTGAAATAGTCACCCAACTGCTGATTGTAACAACCAATGACTGAACTAACCCTCTTTATGAAAATCATGATATAACGACTGGTTGTTCCAATAAAGATCACAACTGAATCCAAAACACTGTAGCCAACTGCTGAATATGCTTACTACTGAATTATCTACCCAACTGCTGAAAATAGGTTGACGTCTGAAGTGAATATCCAACTTCTGAAATCCTAGCTTCTGACGTGGAATCCACCTGCTGAATATTTACCATCGACTGATTGTGTAACTCTTGATCAACATCTGAATTGCTCTCATGACTGATATAGATAACCAATACCAGAAACTGATAGCCAAATATCTTCAACCTCTGAGAAAGAAACCCATCAACTGAGTGCTTCAAATCAACTGCTGAAATATTCCTGAAGACCAAGATTTGATATCTAACAACTGATTCAACATCTGAAGATATTTAACTCAACGTCTGAACTAATATCGAAAATCCAAGTCCGAGATAACCTGACGTCTGAATATATTTTGCTGTTAATTGCAACGGCTGATTCTCCAGAAGTAACTTCGTAACAACACTTGTCTTATTTTGTTATCACCAAAACTAATAAATTTTATCTAAACAATTTTCCCCTTTTTGGTGATGACAAAACTTAGCAGCTGTGATATATGAATGGGCAAAAATAAATTGCACAAGGTCTGCTGAAATTTTAAACTTCCATAACTGAAGAACTGTTCATACAATTTATACAAAGAAAACTCTAAAAGTCTTTCTTTCCAGTACACCAAAACTCAGCATATCTAACAACTGATTCAACATCTGAAGATATTTAACTAACGTCTGAACTAATATCGAAAATCCAAGTCCGAGATAACCTGACGTCTGAATATATTTTGCTGTTAATTGCAACGGCTGATTCTCCAGAAGTAACTTCGTAACAACACTTGTCTTATTTGTTATCACCAAAACTAATAAATTTTATCTAAACAATTTTCCCCTTTTTGGTGATGACAAAACTTAGCAGCTGTGATATATGAATGGGCAAAAATAAATTGCACAAGGTCTGCTGAAATTTTAAACTTCCATAACTGAAGAACTGTTCATACAATTTATACAAAGAAAACTCTAAAAGTCTTTCTTTCCAGTACACCAAAACTCAGCACTCCTTTTGGGTACGCCAGTTGGAGGATATGGACCATATCTTACGTTACGCACAGGCGACTCACCACCACTGCTCCTTCATTTTGAAGATCTACTCCTGTTTCCTCTACTCTGACTGATACCACTGCCGCTGCCTCTGTTACCACTATCTAAACCAGGTCGACTTTGGCCTTGAGCTCCACTACCACTGCCACCAATTCCTCCACTGGTTCGGCTGTGATCGTCAGGAGGTGGTTGAGGGCGGCTGCTACTACCTTCCCCCTTTTTGGCATCACCGCCTCTTAGAAAATCGACGATGTCACCAAGCTGGGTAGACATGTTCAAATAATTTTCCTCTGCTTTCGCTCGGAAATCCAGTTGTTCGCTCCGAATAGTAGCAATCTACCTATCTAAGTCATCAATTTTAGCATGAATCTCTTTCACCTCCTTACGAACATCAACAATATCGAGAGCAGCAGCAGCAGTCTGGGCACTTAGCTGCTTCTGAGAGGAACGGATATCCAGTGACAGGACGGTCCTTATATCTTGACTATCTATGCGCGATGCCCTGTTCACTCTGTCCAGTTCGTCAAAGCGTTCTGTATACTTCTTCTCAATGTCTCTGATGTGCATTAAGAGCGTATCTCGAAGTCTATCAACATCATCTCTGCGCCTGGTTTGCTCAAAACGAATCTAATCAACTGAAGCACGTATCTGAGCAAGGATTTCTGAGATTGGAAGCAACATCTGGTAGAGGGATATGAGGAGAGGCTACTTCGTCTTCCACACGAATTTCATTGTCATCAAAAACAAGGAAGAATCAGTGGAGGTGGATGAAGAGTGAGAACGCTGGTCCAAAAATAACTGTGCATTGGTAACAACTGAAACTGAATTCTGAACAATCTGTACATTTCTCAAAACTGTTATGTCCAGTGCAATAGTCGAAACAAAACTTCTAAAATCAGCTCTACTCAACCCACTGAATAAACTGTTTTGAACAAAAACTGTGCAAAACTGAGATAACCGCAAAGAAAATATTGTCGGCTGCCGAGAGACAAAACTGGAAACTGGCTCGACAATCGCAAGAGAACGGCAAAAATTAACTGAACCCACTGGTATCAATTTCCCAAAGGCAAATAATTTGGCAACTTCGATGCATACATCTCCCCACCTCTTTTTCAGTAGCCTGAATAATTTGCTCATGGGAGGGAGAGTGTCGACATATGAAAGCCGGGAGGGGATAACAACCATACTGGATGTAACTTCTCTTGGTATTGGTTTCCAGTAGTCAGCGCAGGGTTCAATAACCCAAGTTCCATCAACCCGCAACATTGTTCTTATCGAGCAGGAAGATTTTGTGTTGATGTTTGATCGGCAATGACTGCGCCACGATCATGATTTCTTCCTTCAAAAATTTTGGAACAACACGTCTTGTCCCAACGAAGACCGTGTACTAGCGACTGTTCCTTCAATTCTTCCAAAACAAACAAATGTAAGTCTGATAACCAATCCAGAATTTTGAGGTCGGTTGCAGAGGACCCATCACCGGGGGCCAAATTTATCTTTCTAGCCTCCAAAAATTTCCTTATCAACAGTTCTCTGTATTTCAGCAGTATATACATTCTCCGTTGAAGGGCTACTCCCGTCGACTCTGCTTCAGCCCACGACAACACAAGTTCCTCCTTAGCATAATAAGAATCATCTATTTTTAGATTTCCTAACCTCTTAAGACTGAAAGAATAAAATAATTTAGCCACCTCATCTATAATCTGCTCTCGTAACTGTACGAGCAGATCAATATCTGCGACTATCAGCAAAAATTGTTCCTTCACCGGATTACCCTTTACTGGGTCTTTCTCCAGAAGAGGCTTCTTCCCCTTATCATCCACCAGAATCTGTGGAAGACTGGCCATGTACCAGGTCCTTTCATCGACTCCAAGGATTTTGATACTTTTTCCAAAAGTAATCTTCGTAACTTCCACACCAGTAGAGGGCAATGGAACCTCTACTGGAATTGACATCAAAATGTATTCTAGCGACATCGCCTCATCTACGGATACCAGCTTCTCCTCAATTTCTTCCATCGATTCCTTCACAAGATGCTCATCAGGACTGGCCTCTGTCTGCACACCAACATTTGTTCCAAGAACAACATATGTTCCCCCAACAACTGGCAACACCTGATTTCCCATATCTGAGTCCATGTCATCCTCTGTATCGGTTGCTGTCTCAACTGGTCTATCTGCCTGTCGAGCATGAAATTCCTCATAAGACAAATTTAACCATTGTTCAAACTCATCAACTTTGTATACTGCCTGACTCCCAATGGCTGAGCCGCTGACAGTCTCACCACCACCAGCAATTTCTTCCTCGTTCGCTCCAACTTGAGCGGTCTCTGTCAGAACCTGCTGAATAATATCGTCCACATCATCAGTAGTGGAAGGTCCTTCATTAACAACATTAGCCACTGCTGGCTCAGAAACTGGTTCATCAAAACCTTCTGTCTCAGCAATAACAGTTTCATCTTCCGAGCCTAAAATCAACCTCCTCTTCCTCTTTTGAGTTTTGCGTTTTGAGACTGGAGGTTGCTCAGCCGGCGCAATCATTTGAAGAGGAACAGCCTCTTGTACAACAGGCAGAATTTCCAGAGTTGCTTTCGTAGACACTGATTTAATCTTTGTAGTCCTCTTCTTCTTTACACCGGTTCATCCGTAGTAGCCACAGCTGGTCTCTTCTTGGACACAGCCTTTTTCGCGGGTGTTCTCTTCACCCTTGGAGCATCCGTCGCGTCCTCGCCACCAACTCTCTCATTCAGAATAATATAGCGATGCACAATCTTCTCGGTAAGGATTTTGGAAGATGGAAACTCCGACGATTCGCCTAGTTCCAGGTAGACCTGGCCACCGGCCGGGTTTGACCCGAACCCGAACCGGACCCGGACCGTAGTCAACGGTCCGGTTAACCGGGTCAACGGGTTCGACCCGTAACCCGGACCGGCCCGTCCGTTTCACGGTCCGGTTACGGTTTCTTATATGTGCGACCCGTCGACCCGCCGGGTTCGACCCGGAACCGGCCCGCCGAACCCGAACCGGACCCGGACCGTAGTCAACGGTCCGGTTAACCGGGTCAACGGGTTCGACCCGTAACCCGGACCGGCCCGTCCGTTTCACGGTCCGGTTACGGTTTCTTATATGTGCGACCCGTCGACCCGCCGGGTTCGACCCGGAACCGGCCCGACAGGTCGCAGGTTGTATTAAAAATTTAATGTGCGCGTTGCTGTTTGCTGAATTCGAACCCAGGGCTAAAAATTTAATGTGCGCGTTGCTGTTTGCTGAATTCGAACCCAGGACAGAAGCCTTCAGGCCAGAGAGCTTAACAGCTGTACTAAGTACTTATATGTAACAAACTAATACTTTTAAAGGTATAAATATTTCGTTTGTCATAAATTGTTATGATTTTGTTAATTTGTACTATCTTAAAAAGCCTAAACACCTTGATATAACTATATTGATTATTTTAAATAATATTTACGTTTATCCTATCATTTTTCAAATATTAAACAATTAAAGTACAATATATGATAACTTATTTAAAATCTTCTCATTTCATTTGTCAATATATTACTATCGTAATCATGTACTAATAACTTTTTTTGTAAACTATAAAGTTTTATTTATCATTAAATTGGGAGTATTTGATTAATTTATACTATGTTAAAATGTCTAAACAACTTAACATAACTATATTGATTATTTTAATTAATATTTATATTCACCCTATCATTTTTTAAAATATTTAACAATTAAAGTGCAATAATATAATAACCTACTTAAAACTTCTTATGTCATCTTTCCGATATCTTATGTCATATCCATTATCTCCATATTTACATACAAACATAGATATTATTAAATTAAAATAAAAATTTCATAATATATAATGTTATATTGATGCACATGTATCATATATATATGTGCACTAGTGTAATATAAGGAAGCATACAACTCGATTTAGCTTTTCTTAACGTATCATTTTTGAAATTATCTACACTCAATTTCAATTTCAATTTCAATCTCAATTGTTATTTCTTAAATTCGAATTCAAACACAAATTAAAATTCGAATTCAAAATTCAAAAATTCAAATTAAAATTCCCGAACCGGCCCGGAACCGCCGGTTTTTGACCCGGCACAGAACCGGTTCTCGCGGTTCCGATTCCGGTTCGAGGTTTTTCAGACCCAGAACCGGCGGGTCGGACCCGAAATCGGCCCGTGGCCGGGTCTGGTTCCAGGTTTGGAATATTCTTCAGCAGAAGACTAATTTGAATGGCATAGACCTTGGCTTGCCTTGTTCTAGCAGTAACCATATCCTTCATAATATTGAACAATATCCTGTTCCAGTTAACCTGCACACCACAGGTGATTCCTACTATCATCAGAAATTTTTCTTGAGTGATTGCATCGAAGGATCCTGCCTTGACGGATACCATCTTCGCCATAATATCACATAGAATACGAAACTCTATTTGCATGTCCTTCTTCTTCCCAAACATACTCACTGGTTCACCGGTCAAAGAAACGATGCTCCTTGCATCAGATACCAATTCATTAGGAATCTCTGTTAAATCTACCAAACCCTCCACTGGTAGCTCAAACGTTTCTGCAAATAGTTGTTCAGAAATCTCCACTGATACGCCATTTATGTTGGGGAACCGCGGCGGATCCGGATCACGCCTCCCGGCGAGGCAGCGGAAGAACAAAAATTGCCGGGAGACGATCAATACAATTCAATAAACAAATCAAGCTATGACATTCATAGGGTGTTTCTCGGGGTTACCTTTCTGGCAACTCGTGCCTGGCTCCGACTAGTATCGCAAGGAAACCGGCACTTCACGGTAGGCGGAGGTAGATAACGTCAATCAGGTCCACGATCGGATACGAGACTCCTTCGTCAGCCTGCACTAGAAGGCCTGACGAGATCGGCGCGGACGGATTCTCCTCGTCAAGTTGGCCGGAACAAATTCCGGCGAGGCGGCGGCGGCGGCGTGAGGTTTGAGGAGAGGGGGCGGCGGCTTCTTAAGCTCTAGGGTTAGGGTTATGATTAAGTGTATCATGTTATGAAGCCTAAGTCTATATTAAATAGACTTAGTGATGGACTTGGACCGGCCCAACGGGCCCGGGTCCAACGGATGAACATTCAGTTCATCCCCATCACCGTGACTTCATCGTAACTCCGATCGCCGATCAGATCGGACCGATCGACTCGGTTTCCAAAACTGAATACTATGATCTGAAAAACCATTTTT
>KQ994741.1:196970-210451 GCA_001598015.1 Dorcoceras hygrometricum
AATTTCAAAGGCGTCGAGATGCGTCGTCGTTTTGAGAACTTCGCGCGATCAGCAGATGGTTTGTTTTGCTTGCGAGAGTTGTTGTCTGCTGATTTTGCTACGGCGTCGTTTAGATTAGTTAGAACGGTGTCGTTTTGCAGTGTTAGCGCGCGGTTGTTGATTTGTTAGTTGCTGCTGAATTTTACGAAAAGGAATAGAGGGTTGCTGCTGATTGCTTCCTGCTGGTTTCTTTGGCTGAATTGTATGAATCAGCAGGTGAGATTTTAAGAGGTATATATAGAAGTGTTGATCGACACTTAGATTATTTTGAGCCAGACATCTCTTATCTCTTCTCCTTCAAACCCTCGACGAGTTACTGTTCACCATCTTCTTCTATCGCCTTTTCCTGTCGATTCCAGCCTCTGTTTTTGAAGATCTTAGTGGCGCTGGATTCCCCTTGCTTAGCTCTTTCGTTTGCTACCCATTTGAGAAGTTGGTTTTCGCTGGAGGTGGAAACGCGTAGCTGCTGGACTTCGAAGCTTTTGAGGAAAGGCTGTGCGTGCGTTCTGCTGCTAGCGTGAGCTTTTGGGTGAGCAATTCTTGTAGATTTGAGCTCGGTTTTTAGTAGTTAATGCCTGCGTGGAAGTGTAGGAATTGATTTATACTTCTGGTCGTAGGATTAGCGTTTTGGGCAGTTGAATTGAGCTAAGTTATTAGCTATGCTGTAACAGATTTGAGCTTCCAGGAAGTCTCTGCTGCGTGATTTGAGCCAGGAGAATCTGTTAGGTAAATTGAGGAATTGAGGTACGAATTGAGCAGCCCTTAGCAGCTTTAGACGTGGACATGCTGTGATTAATGTTGTGAATTTTGCTGCTGTGAATTACGTGAATCAGTATGTTGAATGATTGAGTTACATTCTGTTTTACGTATTGTACATTGTATGCATTGAGCATTGATATTGATTGGCATCATGCATACATCTTGAGCCTGAATTGATAAATTGATTTGATTACCTGATTGGGTGCCACGTTGTGACTGGCCGACTTGAGTCGTGTCCGAAAAGTCCAATGTTATCGTCGGAGTGGTGACTACCGGATTCGAGGGTCCCCACCGAGCTGTGATGGGTTGACGGGCCCCGATGATCACGGACCGATGATTTCCACCGGCTGATTGGCTGTGTGTGGTATAGAGGCTTGGTTTGAGTTGCCAGTTGATAGACTGGGCTAGCTATCCGACTTTTTGATAGCCCTCATGCATTCATAGCTTTGATTATAGCTTGTTGCATGTTTACTGCTTTGATAGCTCTTCGTACTGAGGCTTGACCTCGTATTTTCTTTTCCTGCTTTTGTTGTTTGGGTCTGTGTTACCCATTTGCAGGAGTTTCAGGTAACCAAGCTGGACCGAGTGGAAGTTCAGTTGGTCGATCCCCGCATCCCTGAGTCCCAGTTTACTTATGATATGTATTGAACCGGGGGATGCCCCGTGTTTTATTTGTATTTGGGGGATCTGTATTTTGAATTGATTTATGTGGTTACTTGCTGTATCGAGTTGAGTAAACTTCTATTTTGAATATCGAATATTTTGAATGAATGATTTGAAGTTCAGGCCTTTGTATTTCGAAAAATTTTTAAGCCCTGATTTTAAGCTTCCGTAATTATGCGCTTATTATGTGTTAATTGTTGGTAATTAGCACGGGGCCTGACATCATCATCTGAGTCATCAATACTTGTTGATTCCAGGCGTGAACACAAATCATGTAGGCTTGCAGCTGAGTTGGATCTAAATCTTGTTTCATCAAACACCACATGAGCAGATTCTTCAACTGTTAGACTTCTGTTGTTGAATACGCGATATGCTTTGCTAACAGCTGAATAACCTAGGAAGATACCTGCATCAGATTTTGGTTCAAAAAGCTGTTAGGTGCTTCTTGCCATTATTATGAATAAAACATCTGCACCCAAACACCCTGAAATAAGATATATCAGGTTTCTTGCCATTCCAGATCTCATATGGGGTTTTATCGTGCATCCTATTAATCATAGATCTGTTTTGAGTATAACACGCTGTGTTAACTACTTCTGCCCAAAATTTTTGTGAGACACCAGAATAAGCAATAATAGATCTAGCATCTTCTTTTAAAGTACGATTTCTTCTCTCAGAAAGCCCGTTCTGCTGAGGAGTTCTAGCTGCTGAAAGCTCATGCTTTATTCCTAAGTCTTCCAAATAAGAATTCAATTTTTGATTTAGAAACTCTGTACCACGATCACTTCTTATTCGGTTGACTGAACAAGATTTGTCATTTTGTAAACGTTTTAAAAGGCATATCAGCTGGTCTGCGATTTTAGATTTTGCTTTTAAAAACAACACCCAAGTAAATTTTGTAAAATCATCAACAACAGCAAGGGTGTAGTTCATTCCCCCTAAGCTAGTTATGGGTATAGGACCAAAAAGATCCATATGTAAAAGCTCTAAGCTACGGGAAGAACGTTTACCACCTTTTTTTTTAAAAGTAGATTTGATTTGCTTACCCAGCTGACAAGCGGCACAAACCTTGTCCTTAGAAAAATTGATTTTTGGCATACCACAAACCATATCCTGTTGACTCAATTTGGCAAGTGTTTTAAAGTTTAGATGATTCATCATGCCACAGCCAACTCTTGGAAGAGTCAGCTGCAAGGCACAACTGTTCAGATTTCAACTGCTCTGACCAATCGATAATGTAGGTATTCCCCGAACGTTTACCTACCAATACAGTCAGACCATTTGCACTCTGAACTGTGCAAGTGTGTTGTTGAAACTTAACTATGTAACCTTTGTCACATAGCTGACTAATACTAATCAAATTATAGCGTAAATTATCAACAACTAAGACGTCTGAAATAGAGATGTTACCGTGGATAAGCTTACCCTTACCCACAGTGTTACCATATGCGTTATCACCAAAAACTATCTTTGCGCCTTTGTGTGGAACAACATCTGATAGCAGCTTTTGGTTCCCTGTCATGTGTCGAGCACAGCCGCTATCCAGGTACCACAAATTTGATACATCTACTGGTTCGTACCTATTGTCCTGCAATCATACAAACAGCTTTTGGTACCCAATTTTACTTGGGTCCAGATCGGATTACCCCTTTCGGGACCCATACTTGAATTACCTTGACAGTTTTTCCAGTACTAGAGTCCGTGAGGGTCTGTACAAAATTGTGAGATCTGTTGAGTTTTGATTTCATACTTTGACCATTTATATCTCTCCTCGGCTGAATCTTTCTCCAACCAGATTTTACCTTCGTTGAATTACGCCTTGGCTGGTTAGGAACAAATTACATAGAACCAGCTTTCGCTTTGTCTTGGTCCAATTTGTTCTTTAGCCAGCTGGCTTGGAATTCTCAGGTCTTTGAAAGCCGATACCATCTTTTCCTTTATGATTCAACTTGGGAGAGGTCTGGTCATTATATGTTATCGACTCATAGCAATCGTATATCACGTTGGCATTGACAAAACTCATTTTGTTGAACTTGTCATACACCAGCTGTGATTGAGTACTAGTTTCTCCTTCACTGCTTTCACTACTATTGAAACCTAAGCCAGTTCTATCATTCGCTGGCTTCTGAATTCCAAACAGCTTATCAAGAGAAGCAGAAGACTTTGTCCAGGAGCTCATTGTCAAATTTAATTTCTCAATTTCAGCTTTGAGCTCACTAGATTCATTTCTCAACAGTTCATTCTCAGTCTTCAGCTTACTCAACTCGATTTTCAAACTGTCAGATTCACCAAGTTAAACAGCACTTGGTTGTAGAACCACTATTTTTCAAATCATTGTTTTCAGCCTTAACTTCCTCGAATGTGTGAAAAAGCTTCCTGTACTCTTTAACCATGTCATTTAGCGCACTGATAAGGTCTTCTCATGTAAATTCAATATTGGAGAAGTCGAATACCTCATCATCAGATGTTTGGTCAGCCATGAGACAGTTAACTACCTCATGTTCACTATCGCTGGATGAGGAACTACTGGATGAAGAGTCTGAATCTGTATCTGCCCAGCTTTTGGTGCTTTCCTCAGCCATCAGTACTTTGCGATCATTCTTGCGGCTGGGTCTTCTATCACCTCTTGTCCTCATCCGTCTGTCCTTGGATCTATCCTTGGATCTGTCGACAGTTCTCTCATTTTTATTGTCATCATGTTTATATCGATCCTCTTTCTTCTCATCTCTCCTGTATCTATCATCCTTCTTGGGCCTGTTGCAATCAGCTACAAAGTGCCCTGGGCGACCACAGTTAAAGCAATTTTGATCAGTAGATACTTTATCAGATTTATTGAAATTATTATAAGGAGTAGAAGGGTTGAAAGATCTTCTCAAATATTTCTCAAACTTCTTAACGAAGAGGGACATGACGTCGTCGCTGAGTTGATCAGCAGTCTTGCTAGTGCTTGGAGAGCACTGTTCAGTATTGTAGTAGCTAACGCTTTGGTTGGTTGAGATGTTGAGGGTCCAGCTTCTGCTCTTGTTTCTAATTCGAACTCATAAGCTTTCAAGTTTGCAAACAAGTCGTGAAGCTCTAGCTTGTTCAAGTCTTTGAACTCCCTCATAGCCATTGTCTTCACATCCCACTCCCTGGGCAAAGCTCTCATTACTTTCAACGCCAGCTCACGATTACTGTACTCTTTTCCCAAGCTTGTTAACTCAATAACAACAGCGCTGAATCTTTTATCGAACTCTGTCATGGTCTCTCCATCCTTCATCTTTATTGACTCGTACTTCTGCTGAGCCACAGTTAACTTGTTCTCTTTTGTCTCATCATTGCCCTTGCATATTTGAGTCATCTTTTCCCAAATTTCCTTGGCAGTAGCGCAGGTCTTGATTTTACTGAACATGTTTTTGTCCAGTGTCTTGTAAAGAATATCCCTGGCCACATTTTCCAGATTCGCCTTCTTCTTGTCCTCATTTGTATATTCATGTCTGCTCTTTTCAAGAAATTGAGGCTCGCCACCTAATATTGCAAATGCTAGATTTGGCTTCACTATCTTTAATGGCCCTTCTATGATAACCGACCACATGTCATCATCTTGAGCAGCCAAATGCGCTTGCATGCGAATCTTCCAGTCGTCGTAATCCTCCTTGGAAAACATAGGAATCTTGTTGTGAGAAGTTGACATTTTAATATATAATAAAGCACAAACAAATAAAAGTTCAATACAGAGATGCGCAGGCTCTGATACCAATTGATAGGATCAATGTGGTTCGAAAAACAGCTGCAAGAGTTCAAAATGGGGGGTTGAATGAACTCTTGGTATTTTCAAATTTTCGACACCTTTAAAATATTTTTACAAGCGCCTCGCTTAACTTAAATCCGAGTTACCAGATTTAAGGTATATCAGTTTAACTGCTGATCTCTTGGCTAACAAATATTGTGCGGAAATAATCCAATCGATCAGTGAACAGTAAAGTAATAAATAAATGCGTTAAGTAAAAGATTATGGTCGAGAGTTTGTTTCTGGAAGTTCGAATATAAATATCCTACGTCTCCCCTTCTTCCTTTTCAGGAAGGTTTTACTAGAAGATTTGATGATTTACAGGCCTTCTGCAAACACCCAGTCACCGATCGCTCCAGGTGAACTCCTAGAAACATCACAAACTAACACGCAGACGCAGATGCTGGTTTACAAGTAAATGATAGTTTTTCAAACGGCTTTGAATAGCGCGTTTGTTACAGACTCAAATGAATTTTACAATGAGATACACAACTATTGAGATCTGTATATCTTCTGGTTTCTAATCTAAGAAACTTGATTCAATAATGAACCAGAAGATGAACTCGAAGATAGAACAATAAGCGCTGGTTGAATGTTCTTCGAGTTTGAGACTTTTGAGAGATAACTTCAATGGAAAGAAAGCTAGAGAATATTTGCGACAACAAAATGGCAGAGTGACGGCTAGTAATCGAGAGTCAAAGAGAGCTTCTTCAATTCAAACTTCTGCTATTTATACCCTTCGCTCTCAACGGTCATAAGAGCTATTTCCTCTGTAGATATTCAACAAATCACGATTATGGTATACACTGCTCCACTAAGGCAAATTGCGCTTTGTCAGAGCCAAAATGTCGTTTTTCATATTTGTGCAAACTCTGTAAAACATCCTCTGATACTGTGTACTATTTACCCAAAATAGTCCAATCTTGTCTCCTTAATTCCAGGCAATTTGTACGATTTGATCGAGTCCATTGATTTACTCTAATTTGAAAATATGATCCTGTTTGAATCGATTCAACGTTTTGCGCCTGAATTCTCTTATAGATAAAACATATTTTCCTTTCTTGAAGATGATGAATAGTTCATCGCTGATAGAGTCATAAACCAGCTTCTGAAATTCTAGCGCTAAACCAAACGCTGTCGTATCAACTAATTCAAACGACGTAGTTTAGCTATCATCAAAATTGTTACGGCTGATAATACCATGTGATAATCTTCACCAACGACTGAGTATACTTCCTTCTGAAATAGTCACCCAACTGCTGATTGTAACAACCAATGACTGAACTAACCCTCTTTATGCAAATCGTGATATAACGACTGGTTGTTCCAATAAAGATCACAACTGAATCCAAAACACTGTAGCCAACTGCTGAATATGCTTACTACTGAATTATCTACCCTACTGCTGAAAATAGGTTGACTTCTGAAGTGAATATCCAACTTCTGAAATCCTAGCTTCTGACGTGGAATCCACCTGCTGAATAGTTACCATCGACTGATTATACCATCGACTGATTGTGTAACTCTTGATCAACATCTGAATTGCTCTCACGAATGATATAGATAACCAATACCAAAAACTGATAGCCAAATATCTTCAACCTCTGAGAAAGAAACCCATCAACTGAGTGCTTCAAATCAACTGCTGAAATATTCCCGAAGACCAAGATCTGATATCTAACAACTGATTCAACATTTGAAGATATTTAACTCAAAATCTGAACTAATATCGAAAATCCAAGTCTGAGATAACCTGATGTCTGAATATATTTTGCTGTTAATTGCAACGGTTGATTCTCCAGAAGTAACTTCGTAACAGCACTTGTCTTATTTTGTTATCACCAAAACTAATAAATTTTATCTAAACACTTTTACATTCACGCATTGGTTTAAATTGTTCGCTGTTGAATCGTGTTGTTTTTGCATAAAAAATCATTTTATTACACGAGACAACTGCAGTCACTGAGAACCCTCTAAGCTGGTAACTCGGCTTGAGGTTTGCGTCGAGCAATAAAAATATTTTGAAACAAGTTTTAAAACAAGATTAGCAAAGGAGTTCATTCACCCCCCCCCCCTTTGAACTCCTGAGCTTGTCTTCGATCCTAACAAAGGGTTTTCGAAATCTTGTCTCCCCCTTTATTTAAAACAAAAATCCCCTTAAAAGGGACGACAGTTTGCAAAATCAGCATGCATGATATGAGTTTTAAAATAGATTATGTGTTACTGAAAAATTCGCAATTATCCAGATTGGAAGGTAAATGATAATCGAATTCACAGAATCTCTTCCGCTTCTCTCGAACTCTGTCATATATGCTATTATTTCAACGCATCCATCGTAAGAGGTCTTGGCGTCCACGCAGATCTTGCGCAATCTGTGTCAGCTCGACAGAAGAGATATTGCTGCACTTTTCACTTTTGGTCCGGTACTCTGCTATTCGAAAAGCATTACTCCACCTTTCTATATAAACTGAGTTTTAAAAACTTTAAAACTATTTTATAGCACAGATAAGTTTCTGCAGAAAAAAACTATCAGAGCTGAGAACATTTTAAAACCGTTAAGAATTTTCAATTTTTAAAATGCACTTTCGAGAACAATCTACTCTGATACCAATTGATGGAAACGAAAACTAATTCGTAATAGGTTTTCGTATCATAAACACCCAGAATATGGATCTAACAGATAAAACAACAGATTACGTGAATTTAAAATTTTTTTTAAAAACAGCACGTAATATCCAGCCAGCAGATCGCGCGCAAGCTGGTCCAGCTCGGAGAAGCGCTGCGAGCTGGAGCAGATTGCACGAGATCTGGTTTTGTTAAAACTCGAGCTGCAATAGCTCATGTTCTTGAAAGATTTGTGCATCGAGAAGTAGATCAGGTAAGATGTAAATTCATGCGGAAACAACCTGAACTACCCTCTGAAAATTGAAAGCTATTTAAATAGGTTTAAATACATGTATAAGATGCAATGCAGAAAGCAACAAGAATGTACGCTACAATTTGTTTATTGAAGTTTGGAGCTGAATCTCCTACGACTCCCCTTCTTCCACACAGGAATGATCCACTATAAGATTTGATCTTACGCCCCGTGTACAGACCCGATCCAACAGCTCTCAAGCTGCTAGAACTCCTAGCCACAAATTCACACCAGCTCGCAGGCTGTGTGTCTAACTAACACTTCTTTTATTTCTCAGTGAGAAAGACTACAATAGGAACATGTTTAACGTTTCTATTCAAAGACTTCAACGAAATTGGTTTTTTTTTTTGTGGTTTTGATTCACTCAACTAATCTAATATATGTGAGTGAATCGTGTGTGAGAATTATATAGTGTAAGCTTACTCTCAAATGTACTCTCACACACTGGGAAGTGCTTCTCTCTAAGCTGATTTCTCGATGTCTTCCCTGAACTGTGTAGTACAATAGAATAACTCAATTAATCTTTCGGCTTGTGCAGCAGCTCACACCTGGCACGAAACCAGCTTGCACATCAGCTGCCACCTGAGTGTGCAAACTCTCGACTATGCACTGCTATCTGTTTTTGTGTTGTGCATCACATTCTATATTGTTCTCACTCTGCTCTTGTGCACGCACACTTCACTTCCCGTCTCTTCTGTATATAAAGCCTCTGATCTGATATATCCGTTGCACACAAAGTTGTAACCGTTGAAAAAGGCTTCTGTAAAGTTCTTACATAGTTGTACCTTGTGTCCTTTATCATTAAATGCTCTGCAGGCTTTGATGACTTTGAACATGTGACCACTGTACCTGATGTAGACAAGACAAACAAATCAGTTTGAACTAGATTAATCCAATCTTCGCGTAGCTTATGTTCGACCTACTTTGTTCGTCTGATAGCTTCTGTTTATCTGTTCTCTGAGCTGCTTTCATTAATCAAAATTATGTGTTAATTGTAGTTCGAAATTATGCTTTTGCATTATTTATTGTTAAAATAAAGATTTAAAACTTAATCAAAATAATTTTAATATTTTTTAAAAATAAATTATATTTCTTAAAATATAATATAAAATAAAAAATAGGAATTTATTACAGTATTTAATAAAAATGATAAAATTAATCAATTAAGTTACTGATAATATTTTAATTTTTTCAAAATTTATATAAAATAGATTTTTTAAATAATTGTTTTAAATTAAATTTTTTAATTGTTGGATCTGTGTTTACAGATCAGAATATTAATTTTGATTAACACAAAACCTACTGTTATGATGAAGAACAGATGAGATGATCCAAAGAAGAAGGGATATAATCACTGATGCAAAAATTTTTCAAGTGTAGAGGATCACAAACTATTGGATGCCGTAGTGGAGGAAGATCACAAGCAAGTACACATAATCAAAGAAGAGACCAGCTGGGGGAAGAAAACAGCTCAGAGACCAGCTGAGACAAACCAGCTTGATGCAGAGCTTGTCGATAATGCCCAAGCTGGCACAATACAATACAGAACAAAGACAAGTGCAGATCAGCTCAAGAGTAGAAACAACGGTTTAATGAAAGCAGCTCAGAGAACAGATAAACAGAAGCTATCAGACGAACAAAGCAGTTCGAAAATAAGCTATGCAAATATTGGATTAATCTAGTCCAAAATGATTTGTTTGTCCTGTCTATGTTGGTCCCTTTTTGATATTAGGATCACTAAGAGATCAGCAGCAAGAGCGCGTTTAAAAGGCTTTTCGAAATTTTGCTCACTGCTGATAACACTCTATGAGCTGCAATAGCTCGTTTGTTCTTGAACAAATACAAAAAACAGAGCACCGGAGACAGATCTGGTATGATTTAAAAATCATGCGGAAAATACCAGAACTGAATCCTATATTTTAAAACAGCTCAAACAGATTTATGTACAACATAAATCTGTTCGAGACTTGTGCTTGTGTGCTGCTGAAATGCGATGCTAAGTAAATAGTCTGCTGAAATGCGTGCAATGCGATGTGCTGAATTATTAACGTGCAATGCTAAAGTAAATGCTTGCTGAATGAATAACAGAACATGATACAAGACAGCATATTTGTTTATGGAAGTTCGGATATCAACATCCTACATCTCCCCTTCTTCCACCTCGGAAGGCTCCACTAGAAGATTTGATCTTACAACTGCGTGTACAGACCCAATCCCACAACCAGCAGCTGTGAGAACTCCTAGACTCCACAATTGCACAACAGCCGCAGCTGTGTGACTGACTACATACACAAGAGTTTTACGTCTTCATGCTTGGACGGGAACTGTGAACATATTTCGAGATTCATTCACACACAGATGTGAATGAATCCGGGTGTGTGAGATTGATACATTTAAGCTCTCATCTCTCTGTTTTTCTCACACACGAGGGACAGCTCTAACAAGCTAATCTAGACTCAACACTCGTGAAAAGCTCCTCTCTAATGGCGGTCGATTGCTTCGTCTATCTCTTCTTTTTCCCTCTGCTGGTGCACTGTGCAATAGATTAATTCTCTGCTATAGCTTCACAGTGACCAACATCTCGAACTCACGAACACTTCTTCAATGGGCGTCGCCTCGAATATATAGCCTCTGTAGAAATTCTTCCCGTTGGAAAGCTTCCAAAACTGTTCAGCGCTTCAGAAGGCTATCTTGTCTTCTTTCCATTTTGGTGCAACGCTCCTCTTTAAAGTAGTACTTGCGTCCTTTTCTTTTGCAGGCTTCTGTCGCTTTCTCCATTTGAATTGAGCTCAGCAGTTGACATCCAACTTTGATAATTCGTCAACTGCTTCGCTGCTGATATATCACCACGACTACTGCGCTTTGCTACTTCTTCGATTCTTTGCGCCTGGATTTCTTGCGACTGGACACTGTAGCTCGCGACTGAATATATAGCAACAGCTGATTCAAATAAGCTCTCGACTGGATGCTGCTGTTGCTTGCGTCTGGATCATCAAAAGCTTCGCCTGAATCTTCTTGCGACTGGATGTCTTTGCGTTGCGACTGGATCTACTGTAGCTTCATCTGCTGAAATAACAACGCAAAGTCTTCCTGCTGAATCTTTATCGCAAGAGCAAAACGCTGTCGTATCAACTTATGTAAACGACATCGTTTTGCTGTCGCTAACTCCTCATAGCATCTGCTGAATGCACTGTAGCTTGCGACTGGATCTCCTCTACGACGTCGCTTCTCACTCTCGTCTGGATGCAAGCTACCTGCTGATTCTTGCGACTGGATGACGTCACTGATGACGTCATCAACAACTAATCCATCTGCTGAATCTCAACACGACGTCGCATCGTCTTTTGCGCTTCGCTTCATCTGCTGATAGCCAACTGCTGATTGTGATGACATCAAGGCTGATGTCATCACAGCTCATTCCAAATCTTAGCGCAACTCTTCTCATCTGCTGAATCTTTATCTGCTGATCACTGTAGCTCCTGCAGAATGACACTTGCAGCTGGTTGTCGTCGTTTCAGCTGGTTCATCAAGCTCCAGCTGATTCAACTTGGCCTCCGCCTGATTACGAACAACTGAATCAACTCTCTGGACGTCTCCATCGTTAATTCAACTTCTGATTCCATGAACACCAAACCAACTGCTGATTGATAATATCGTGAACCAACTGCTGGACAGATATAGTTGCTGCTGATCGTCTTCTTCAATACATAGAATCTGCACACTTAATTGGAATTGTTAGAAACACAATAATAGGTTTTGTGTAATTCAAAACTTAATCAGGATCTGTAAAAACAGATCCAACAATCTCTCCCTTTTTGATTTACACAAAACCTCAAATCAACGATGCATGTTCTAACAATTCTCTCCATTTTTGTGGGAATCAAAAAGAGAGTGAACTGCTGGACTTCCCGATTTAAAACAAAAGCTCTCCCTACACTGTTACAGCAAAAACAATGTAACAGCAGGAGTTTTAATCTTTGAAAAACAAAAACAGCATTTGGGAAACACCATATGCAATAGTATATGATTTTCAAAAGCTAAACTGATGCATAACTCAAAATTGTAAAAGACAGTGACGCCACTCTCCCTGTCTTTTATAACATGAGCTCAAATCATTTTTAAACTTCAAAATTTTGCCTCAGCTAAATCCGCAATACAGAACAATTTAAAATACATCAGAGCATTGAAATATTTCAAATAACACGTGCTACTGAGTCACTCAACATTATGAAGAACCAGTACAGAGAACAGCTCAGATTTTTCATTCTTCTATCTCGCCCCATGTGCTTGTCACTGAGCCTCGCTCCAAGAGTGATCTTACAGCACAACGAAAATAGAAGCTTGGCATCTGCCCGAGACTCGCGCATCCCGACAGTTCATCAAGCGAAAAACCGGTTCTACATTAAAACAAATCTGGCCTTCACAAAATAAGTTTCTCAAAACATTTAAAACATTTAAAATCATAGCACATGTGTTTTTTAAAATTAGTGCTCGTTCAAGAACAAACCTGCTCTGATACCACTTGTTGGTCCCTTTTTTATATTAGGATCACTAAGAGATCAGCAGCAAGAGCGCGTTTAAAAGGCTTTTCGAAATTTTGCTCGCTGCTGATAACACTCTATGAGCTGCAATAGCTCGTTTGTTCTTGAACAAATACAAAAAACAGAGCACCGGAGACAGATCTGGTATGATTTAAAAATCATGCGGAAAATACCAGAACTGAATCCTATATTTTTAAACAAGTCTCGAACAGATTTATGTACAACATAAATCTGTTCGAGACTTGTGTGCTTGTGTGCTGCTGATATGCAATGCTAAGATGCTGAACTGAAATGCGTATGCTCAAATGAATGCGTGCTGAACTGTAAACGTGCAATGCTAAAGTAAATGCTGAAAGCTTAAAGAACACAATACAGTACGCAGCATATTTGTTTCTGGAAGTTCGGATATCAACATCCTACATCTCCCCTTCTTCCACCTCGGAAGGATCCACTACTTCTCAAATGCACAACAGCCTCAACTGTGTGACTGACTACATACACAAGAGTTTTACGTCTTCATGATTGGACGGGAACTGTGAACATATTTCTAGATTCATTCACAAACAGATGTGAATGAATCCGGGTGTGTGAGATTGATACATTTAAGCTCTCATCTCTCTGTTTTTCTCACACACGAGGGAAATGCTCTAACAAGCTAATTCTAGCTACACTGTCAACTGCAATGAAACTCTCTCTCGAATGATTAGTTGACAGCTTCACTTCAGATTATTTTCCCTCTGTTGGTGCACTGTGTAAACAATGAAATTCTCCCACAGTATGTAGTTGCACCAAC